>BHDV01010793.1:0-30613 GCA_005406045.1 Adoxophyes honmai
AGAGTGAGTGACATAGGCTACTTTTTGTCTTTTTATAATCCAGCACTTCCCTAAAATGAGGGGTGTAAGTATGTATGGACTATGGAGCATTCCGCAAATATCAATGTTTTCTATGTAGCATATGCCTAGAATCTTTTCATCCTATTCCCAAATTGAAAGACATATACATATCGTCTACAGCAGCGTATTAAAAAACTTCCGAGATCTCTTTTGTGTAATTCCGAACTTAATGCGAGCGAAGCCGCGGGCAAAAGCTAGTAAATAATAAAATAACTACAAATACTAAAATTAAAAATTAAAAAACCCCCGACGAGCCCCAACTCGATGGCTTTACTGAACGTGTAACATTCTCATCACACCTAACAAATGTCCTGATGACCTTGAAGACCTGAACCGATTTCCACCAAACATAGCTAAGAACACTCTCGACGGATGTAGCTTTCGAACAAAAAAACCGCATTAAAATCGGATCATCCGTTTGGGAGCTACGATGCCACAGATAGATACATACACATTTACACACACATACAGACACGTCAAACTTATTATAACACCCCGTCGTTTTTGCGTCGGGGGTTAAAAATGTGTAAAATAAGAAAATCTAACAAAATAAACGAATATACCCATTTTTCAACAAAAAGAAGTGAAATCCCATCAAAAACATTCTGTAAGTCTAGTTGAAGCTGCTTGTTTATCTCTAAAAAATAATGAAATCTAGACAAAGTAGTGCCAAGTCTAAGGTTCCTTACTGCGATTTTTTTATTATTATAGTTAATGTTGTGTGACTTGGCCGTTGAACACTTTATACCACGGATCAGAATAAAGAAGGTTGGATAGGCAAAAGTCACACTTTTGTTTGAAAACTAGCGTCGCCACCTGTCTCCCACCAAACATCTCCACTACATCAACAATAATAATACTTAGATACATAAATTACCCACACTAATGCACGTAGAATAAAGACCTGCAATTGGTTCGCACAGTGCATCGAAAGTGTGTACACGAGAGAACTGCCCGCTCAAGATTCACTACAAACTCAAGTCCGGCGACGATGAGCACAGGCCGCGATCTAGTTGAAGAAGCGTGGTTATTTCTCTTAGGTACTTCGCTATCCATTGGGCGTCAAATGTGTCTTCTCTCGAAATATTTGCGTACTTCAACAGCAATGTATATTTTCTGTGTACATATCTTGGCGTAATTGTTGTTTCTATTTAAAATTTCATAATTAGAAATGAATTTACTCCGTGTGGTGCCGGATTAGAATAGCACCTCCCCCTTTCTTCCTGTGGGGTGTCGTAAGAGTCGACTCTGGGAAAGGGTTAGTGTATTGTGGGCAATGGGCTGGTGACCATCTGGTTACCCTGCTGAAATTGCTAAACGTGGCACTGGATTTTTAAATTCATGTGCTCTGCCTACCCCTCTTGGGAATATAGGCGTGAGATTATGTTATGTATGTAATTAGAAATGGTTTCTTCGAAAAATTTAGTATAAAACGAAGGTTTTATGCTTATTGGTGAATATAAACTACTTGTTTCTTGAAACTTGATGTTTGACTCTTTAATCTACTACACGTAACAATCGTACAATACGGCATTTTCAAAGGATTTTAGCGCAGTTCCGCACTGCGATGCAAACAACAAGCGACTAAACAAGTATGAACGCGTGGTTCTTAAAGTATGATTGTCCAATCATACCTGTGGAGCGCCTGCCCTGTGCATATTGCCAATCCAACCTTCTTTATCTAATCCGTGCTTTATGCCAATTACCCATACCAGTATGGGCTATTATCTCGCGTAACAAACAAGGTAGTTGCAACATTACATGTAAATAAAATTGACTTGTGCACTAACGTATAAAAAATGTTCAACGGCCAAGGCACACAACATTAACTATAATAATAAAGAAATCGCAGTAAGGAACCTTAGACTTGGCACAACTATGTCTAGATTTCATTACTTTTTAGAGATAAACAAGCAGCTTCAACGAGACTTGGATAGTTTTTTTTATAGAATGGGACAGGTATACAAATAAAAATAGATGTAGGTATGCAAGTATGTTCGTTAAAAAAAAATACAATCCTCTTTTGTTAAGAAATAAGACTGCTATCCCAGGTAAGAATTCCACGCGGACAGAGTCGCGGGCAGAGCTAGTCTTAAATAAATTATTTTCAAATTAAATCGAATACAAGCAGAGCACTTAAAAAACCATTACGAACCACCACTTAATTTAATAATTCATTTAAAATCTAACCCGAGTGGGATCAAAAATTTATACTTATGTCATTAAAAACAATACACATGACATGATACAATATTAAGTCTGTATTGAAATTGTCTGGGTTAAGTATACGATTTGCATCGTTGACAAAAATTGAAAGAAATCTGGATTGTTTCAACAGTTGCGTCAAAAAACGAGATTCGAAAAAAATGAAGGATGATCACACCGAATTATTAATCCGTACCAATATATAAATGTGAAAGTGTGTTTGTTTGTTTGTTTGTCCGTCTTTCACGGCTAAACGGAGCGATAGATTGACGTGATTTTTTAGGTAGAGACAGTTTAGGGCACGGAGAGTGACATAGGTTACTTTTTATCCCGGAATAAATTGATGTTCCCGAGGGAAAACAAAAATATAGTTTGCTTGATAGATCGATATCGATCGATGATAGATCGATATCAATCGATAACCGATCGATAGATGATAGATCGATGGCGCTGTGTGTCGTTTGAAACGAGAAGTTTTCTTATAGTTGTGCTTTATACCGCAATATAACCGAGTTCCATGCGGGCGAAGCCGCGGGCGGAAAGCTAGTAAAAATATAAAGCGATACATACACACCATTAAACATACAAATACCCGCGTGTATTCCCAAATGGCGTAAGTAGAGCACACAAAACACTACATTGTCACAACCATGACTAATTCACGTGTCGTAGCGGGTCACTATCAAATTTACCTTATCGCTAAAGGACAATATAGATGAAATGTATGGATTGTGTTATGTCTTTGTAACTACATAGACATGTATGCTAAATGCCACTTTAGAAAAACGTCTGTATCTTAAAACGTAATAATTTAAAACGATCTAGCAGCAAAACATCTTTATCTTCGAATGTCTTTATTTCTTAATCGACACAAATGCTAAATGGTCTGATAGCAACACGTTTGTATTGTATCTAAGGCCGGCCACATACATTCGGAATTTTTCCGTTCGGAATCCCGAATCAGACTTTCCGAACGCTGTTAATCCATACAAAATCAATGGACCGCCACACACATTCGGAAAAATTCCGTGCGGAATTCCGAACGGAAAGCTCGCGAATGTGTGTGGCGGTCCATAGATTTTGTATGGATTGACTGCGTTCGATTTTCCGATTCGGGATTCCGAACGGAAAAATTCCGAATGTATGTGGCCGGCCTTAGAAAGTCTTAATTACTAAACGACTTGAACGCTAAACAGTCAAGAAGCAAAACGTCCGGATTGTGTAATGCTTTTATTGCTAAATAAAGTAAAGGCCAAGTGTCCCTATACTTTATCGGTTTAGGTAGTTAAAACAATGTAAACAATCTTGACGTGTCTTTTTATTTAAACGTACGCTTTATAAATCGAAAACTTTACATTTTACAATTTAGGTATGAAAAAATCATTTACTTTCATAATTGAATTGTATAGTGTAACGATTTTCATTTTTAGACTGTGTATTTCAACAAAAAGACATGTCAAGATTGTTTATATTGTTTTAACTACCTAAACCGATAAGGTATAATTTGATAGACTATTTACATTTAATGACGTTTTGCGATTAACTCATCTGTGAGTGAATTAAAAAAAAAAATGTACATAAATTTTATTAAGGGTTAACAATGTACAATTTCTTTGAAAACAACTCCTGTGTTTATGTTAATTAACTAATTTCACTTTCAGCTTATTAGATAGGTATTCTAATCATATGAACTGTTTGGCTACTTATTCATTCTCATTGTTAACTATCCAGCTAAACTGTATTTTTACATACATACATACATATTCTCACGCCTGTGTTCCCACGAAGGTATCGGCAGAGGATTGATTCCTTTTTCGGCACATTCCTTTTTGGACATATTTCGTTTTCGGCATGTTCTTGCTTCGGCACATTTTTGTAAATAAGTTATACTATGAAATACTTGTCTTTTGTCTTTTATTTTTCGACACAGAAACCGGAGGGCCAAAATGAGCGGAGCTCCGTCGGCACTGTTTCTGTGTCGATTCTAACTGGGAAAAAATGCTACTTTGAAAAAAAACTTTAGTAAAAAACTAAACTGGGTAAATAGTAATTTGGGAAAAAATGCGAATGAAAAATTGCTATTAGAAAAAACGATTTTGGGAAAATAATCGCCATTCTCAGCAGGCCGAGCCACCTGTATATTATTGTGCGAACACCGGAACCAGGTTAATAACGTTTTAACTATTGATATTGACATAACGCAGAGAAACGTGATTGGTCTAACTGGTGCATGCCAATCAAGTTCCATTCGGCGTGTTAGACTAACGGCCGGCACAATGAAGCCCGCATTTATTTTAATTATTTATCTTATGTTTCGTTGCGTCCGCGCCCGCAAGTCCTACAGGATAACACTAGAAGATGTACAGCTGTGCAAAGACACTGTGATCCCTTTTACAGATCATTTACCTTATGATCTTCATTACGAAATCTACAACGGGACCAAAGGCTACAACGTTGTGAAGGGAAATGTGACAGTTGCGAAAGACATACAAGGTCGAGAGTATAGAGGCACAATTTCTGCTGGAGAAAGAACATCCAGCGGCATTAAATGGTTTTGGAGAATGAAAGACTTCGATTGTAGCAGCTTTGTCATTAAATCAATCCTCAGTGGAGTAGGAGTGCCGATGAAAGGATGCATGGTCAAAAAAGGACAGTACCTAATAAAAGATGTGGACTTTGACGAAATTGAAAACAATTTTTTTGCTACTGGAATGCCGTCGAGGGATTTTGGCTCCTATATTGTTAAGATTCTTGTTTACAGTAAGACTGAAACGATTGTCTGTTGGAAATGTTTTTTCAAAATCGTGCCTACATCCAAGCCAAGACGGGGCTAGCAGTATAAGTAACAACAATGAATGAAAACATAACTTGACCTTTTTTTCAAAATCTCCTGAAAATGCAAACAGAAAGTACAGTCAAGGGAAAAAATATGTAAACACCACAAAGTCTCAAAAAAGGGTATCACTTGTATGCACATAAATTAAGGAACATCAAAATGAGCATAAATATATATACGCTGTTTGCAAAATATGTACGTAAACAACAAATGCAATAATATGTCTTCATCAATCAACGCATTAAGAGGAAATATGCCGGTGGAGAGAATTGAAAAATAGGTATTTGCTAAATCTATTGCTGTCGCGCCGTGACCTGCGCAGACGACGTCGAGTGCGATAAGAACAACTACAGCTCGGACCGAAAATACCTATGAAAATTATTCAAAAACAACGTTTCGTAGTCCCCTGATTTCTTCTCCAAAACTTAACCGATTAAATATGTTTTTTCATTAAATGTTTAAAAAATGTCATAACCGTGTTCCTATGTTCTTATATGAGTGAGTTTCAAAAAAATTGTACATAGTTAAGGGCTTTAATAAAAACAAAAGTTAATTGATTCTTTTGTGTAACGACAATTACCCATACATTTTGTATAGGTAATTTTCGTTACACAAAAGACGCGATCGTGATTTTGTTTTTATTAACCCTTAATTTATGTACAATTTTTTTGAAACTCACTCATATTTTGATATAATTGTGTTAAAATTGGTTTCTAGAGGTTTGAACACGACGGAAAAAACTTACCAATTTTTCATGTTTTTGAAGGTTAATATCTCCTGTAATAATTCAATAAAGAATAAAAGGAAAACAGGAACATGCTAATATATCATTAGATTGTTGATGTAAAAAATCATTGTTCTACGGGTAATATCCAGCGAGGAATCAGGGGACTACGTTTCCATGCAAAATATGACCGCTCCATTTCCTCTTAATTTAGGAACATCATAAGATTCACAAGTCTCATAAATATGCATACTTTCTGTCGCAAACTCCTTGCGTTGTCTACCTCTTTTTTAAACATTTATGTTTTTTATAGTTTTTGTTTCTCATTGAAGTGTATGTCAGTCTCGTTTCAGTTTTATCATTTATTTATTTTTATTACAATAAGAATTACACAGCATTACAGACAAATCCAATGCGCTATGAACTTAAACTAATACAATTCCACAAATTTACGCGACACTATACAATGTTTCGAAATGGATGTAGACAAACAAAGAGTAAAATACAAAAAAGAACACTTAAGAGAAAACACTAGATCTCCTATCATCCATCAGCTCACAGAATCTTAGACATTCACGATACACAGTCGGCCATCTACAAGCAAATAGGTCACATTCAGGCTCTGATGTCAGGAGCGCATTGAGCGACGCCAGAGCGCGCGGCAGCGGCGAGTACCTGCGCGACACCGTGCGCGCTTCCGGCACCGCCAGCAGCGGCCTCGGTCGCGGTCGCAAAGCTATTCGGGTAATTTCTGGAACGTACAATCTTACGACTTTTCGCACCAGTTCGGGACAATCCGATTCCCCGCGCAGTATCTTACAAGTCGTGAGGAGCAGCTTGTTGTTACGCCTTACCTCCAAAGAGTTGTATCCAATAGCACCGAGTAACATTTTTGTTGGGTACAAAAATGGATAATACCCGTAGATTTTTTTATATACAGATCTTAGAAAGGCCTTTTGAACCTTCTCCAGAAGTAAAGCGTACGTGTTTTCGTAAGGGTTCCACACGATTGCTGATGATTCAAGCTTGCTTCTCACCAATGAGTTAAACACTAGCTTCATAGCTCTGAGATCATTTAAATTGCTAATGTTTCTAATCACAAAACCCAGTCGACTAAAGCATACATTTGCAAGTGTCTGTATGTGATCATGAAATGTCAGACGCGAGTCAAACACAACACCAAGGTCTTTGACCAAAAAAACACGGTTTATAGGGTCTAACCCTAGCGAGTACTGCGCATGCATAGGAGCAGACGAACGGGTAAAAGTGCACACGCAACATTTGGCCGTATTAAAGAGGAGCTTGTTGTCTGTGCTCCACCGAAACCGAACCACTGAGGCATTATCGCTCTGCAAGTTATCACTATCTCCCGAATGTTCAACTTTGTTCAATTTAAGATCATCGGCGTACAACAGACATCTAGCATGCTTGACCGCTGATTGGATGTCGTTTATCATTATCCCAAACAATAGGGGTCCCAATATTGAGCCCTGGCTAACACCAGATCTGGTATGATACGGTGCCGACACAAAACATCCATGCTTCACATATTGTTGTCGATCGCGCAGATAGCTTGCAAAGAAGGAAAGCAATTTAGGAGAAAAACCAATACTGTTCAGCTTACTCAACAATATGTCATTATCTACACGATCGAAGGCCTTCTTAAAGTCGAAATATACGACATCAACCTGGATACCTCGATCGACATGCACAGATATATCGTCAACAAGTGTCAAGAGATTGGTATCCACGGAGCGATTCGCCCTAAAGCCATGTTGTGAATCGCCTAAGAATCGCTTTACTTGTGGCGAAATGGCTCGATGGAGCACAATCTCAAACAACTTTGCCAACGTTGACAATACGGCAATGGGCCTATGATCTTCAACATTGGTGGTATCCTTCGACTTCGGTAAGTTCAGTTGTTGTGTAATATAATAATATCTATTGTGTAAATATATTATTAAGTCTTGTGTTTGCCAGTAAAGTGGTTTGCAATTGGTAATTTAATTTCATACAGTCCACCATATCATTAGTTGCCTTCATTTTTGGTCTTTCACAACGATACTTTCAAGCACTAATCGATAAATTCTTGAAATGGACGTAACTTTTTTATTTGTGAACCGTTTTAAATAAAATATACCCTATATGTTAATCTGAAAAAATGCCAATACACCAGTGAAAACCGCAACCTTCTACGTTTAGCCGTTTTTGAGTTTGCGCGCACAAACAAACAGCCCAAAAATGAAGGCGACTAATGATATGGTGGACTGTATGAAATGAAATTACCAATAAATTGCAAACCACTTTACTGGCAAACACAAGACTTTTAATAATATATTTACACAATAGATATTACACAGCAACTGAACTGAAACGAGACTGACATACACTTCAATGAGAAACAAAAAAAAATTTTAGTCTAATCAATGTATATAAAACCGTTTTACTTAAAAGTTTTTTTTTTACTTTTTTTTCGAGTTTTTCGTTTTTTTTTAAATATTTGATATAGTGCACTGTATTCTCCTTGGAAAGAACTTTTAAATGATACCCATATTGATAGAGTTGATAAGAAATAGGCTATCCGCCATTTTGTAGCGGCGGCCATTTTGAATTTGCAATAACAATGAATATTGTATTGGCACCGAAACTGAAAATGTGTACCAAATTTCAGATCAATCAGTTGACGGAAAGAGGGTGAAATTTCAATTTCTAAACCAACAAAGAACAAAGACTAAAACAAACGGGGTAAGCTAAGTAAAACCGTTTAAAAAAAATATAAATGTTTAAAAAAGAGGTAAAAAATGCAAGGAAAACTTTCATTTTATCAACAGTCAACAAGACGTAAGATTGCATTCAAAAAAATCATTTTGAAAGTCAGCAGGAAGAGATCCCTTATTTTTGCTTTACCCTTAATTGTGGCTTTGCCGTGTGGTGCCCGGTTAAGAATAACAATTACGTGGATGTCGTAAGAGGCGACTAAAGAAATAGGTCAAGGTATATTTTCGGCGATAGGCTAGCAACCTGTCACTATTATACTTGCCAACTGAAAAGAAAAAAAAAATGCTAGAAGCATACGAGTATACCTACAAAATTTTCTTGTAGGTATAAGCTTAATCTTTGCTTAATTTCCTTGCGATATAATTTTAAACGAAAAAAAAAACCGACTTCAAATTTGTGATATATTATGGAGTTGACCTTCCATCATCAGCTCAGTCATATTATTTATACTGCCAAACGCAAATATTGGTGTAGCTTTGAAAAATGTAGAATAAAACTAATAAAATAAATATAATTTGAGGGTTGCCCTCGATTTCCCTCATATTCCATCATCAGGTCAAGATATGCTGACGATGGGACCACCTGGAAACTATATCCTTTCAAACAAAAAATAATAATTTTGCAAATCGGTCCAGGCGTCTTCGAGTAATCATCGAACACACATAATAAATTAAACATAATAAAAAAAAACAAAGATCCCGACGAATTGAGAACCTCCTCCTTTTTTGAAGTCGGTTAATCAATACAATGACAAGTCTGCACTGTCTTCGTGAATTGCCAAAGCGACCTATTTAAATTTGTTTCGTGTAACTAGAGCTTTAAGTCGCAAATTTCAATTATGCGGTATACTAATTATGTCATTTTAATTGTAAACAATGAATCTCCTGTTTACATATTTTTGAGTTCAATGATGTTTACATATTTTTGACCATTTGGATGTGTATATATTTATCTTTTTACTTGTACATGGCTACTTATTTTCTTTCACATTATTTGCTAATATAATCTTTGCCCTTGACTGTACAAAAAACTAGACCGGTTTCAAAAATTCTTTCACAGTTGTAAGCTGTTAAATCCGAGTAACATTGGCTAAGTATAGTATGTGTAACAAAAAAATGGCAATCTTTGTCTAAGAATCAAATTGATTGACCGTTCATTGACTGTGTAACTACCAGAACAGCGGTAATACCTGGCAATAAATAGAATTTCAGGCATAAATACTATAAGAACCATTATTATTCGCTCCAGCTAATTCTACCCATTTTGTCATCGGCAGCAAATTAAAAGCTTCCACTTCCGCACGGATGTGCAGCTACCTTTGCTGAACCCCGCCCCCGTAAGATCTCCACATGGATCAGCAGCACCAAAGGCTACAATCTCGTGTGCGGCAATGTATCTGTTAAGAGGAATCATACAAATATTCGAGACCACAAGGACAACCACCTTTCCTGTTGGACTGATGACGTCAAGCGGTATTAAGCATTTTTTTAATTGTGTAAATTATATGATTATATGAAACAAAATGTCTAACCTTCATCTTTATTTGTAAACTATTTACAAGAAGTATCATTCATTAATAACATACGATAATCTATGTGCCGGTGGATTAAATGGCTCATGTCGACCTATAGTAAATAGATCGATCGACAGCAATTTTTTTTTCAAAGACGGACGACGTAAGTAAAATGCTTCAAATCGTTAGATTGGCATCGAAACTAGTAACGCAAAGGTGCTGAGCATTTTGCAGTGATATCACTTTATTTGCTTACATACAGACATACAATACAATCACGCCTGCGTTCCCAAATGGGGTAGGCAGAGCACACGAAACGTGACAGACAAAACCATGATTATGACTATATCACGCTTCTTAGCCCTACTAGCATAGTTTTATTTGCGTAGATGTGTCATATCTTTGTTCTCCGGTGAGCTAGGTATTTGTGGTCATAGTAAGAAATTATGTAAGCTTTTATACCTTTTTAATGATACTAGTTTCAAGGCTGTTGGTGCTACACCCATTTTCTATACAAAAGTGCCCTTGATCCTTTATGTTGTAACCAAAAAGTATAACTACAAAATTTTTAAGTCGGCCCTCGCCTCATTCACCTAAGTAAGTAAGTACTCGTCGGTACTAGTACAGTTGCGACCGCCCCATCATAGCCTTTTTTTCAAAGGCTGAAAGATCAAAACAACTCTTCTGCAAATCACGAAAACACCGGAACATAATAATTTAATAATATTAGTTTGTTGGTCAAGTAATTACTATTATGGGCTATCATTCAAAATGTGAGCGGTTCATTTCATTACGTCAGTCCTTCATAAGCGTTTGAACTGTCGCTAGAAGAATGAAGTGTCAATCAATTGTAATATTTTTGTCTTTATCCTGCGCTAGCGCCCGTAAGAACTATAGAGTATCCTTCGAAAGCTTCGATTTTTGCAAGGATGTTGAGCTACCTTTTGCCAATCCGTTGCCGTACGATCTCCATCTAGAATTATACAATGGCACTAAAGGCTACACTCTTATAAGAGGGAACGTGACAATAGAGAAAGATATAAACGCCCGAGACGTAACAGGCACGTTCTCTGCTGGACTAAAAACACCTTCCGGAATCAAATGGTTTCTGAAAATCAATGACTTCAATTGCAACAGTTTCGTCATTAAATCGATCCTGGATGGGTTCGGAGTTCCGATCAAAGGGTGCGTGGTCAGAAAGGGGGTGTACATAATAAATGAGGTGGACGTGGACGAGATCGAAAACCACTTCTTTGCAACGGGAGCGCCGTCAAGAGTGATTGGCAACTATGTGGTTAAAGTAGTTTTGAACACTCCGAAGGCAACGATTGCTTGTTGGAGGTTAGGTCTGGCTTTGACTCCTCTGCAGCAGCGAAGGAAGCAATGAAAATGGATTTGTTTTCTGTAACATGTGAGTTCCGGATGTATCTCAACAGAATATTTTATACATAAGGATCAAGGTGTGATCAAGAATATTCAAAAATTACTGATTATTACGGCTTGTCTCACAACTTTATTACACGATTGTAGAGAAAATGTTGTTTATTTTTTTATTTAAATGGTCATAACTTTGCTGTTTATTGTATCATGATTTTTCTCATATTAAAAAAAAACGGATAATTGCGCGGTATCCGGGGGTCCAGGCAGGCTGGATAACGGATATTTACAGTATATTCGTGAAATACCTATTCAAATTCTATAGGGAACTAAAATTCAAACATAAAACTACCGTGAGACTCACTCCTAGTGAAATAACCGATCTACTCACGTTTTTTTACCGAGATTAGCTCGACATGTTTCGGGTCAATCCGTGACCCATCTGGAGCTACTTGCCACGGCAGCGAATAGACGCGCGCACAGCGTGCAGCCGCTCTTTCCACGCGACTACACATGATGATCCAGATGATGAGTCATGGATTGACCCGAAATATGTCGAGCTAATCTCGGTATAAAAAACGTGAGTAGATCCGGTATTTCACTATGACCTAAAATTAATTTGAGCGTTTTAAGAAATCCTTTCGTCTAAAAATTCAAATTATTTATTTCCTTCAAAGTCACGAGTACATCCGACTCCAAAAAAACTATAAGTGTAGTGTTCCCGATCCGGTCATTAGTCATTATTGGGAAAGCGACGAGACATGATCCCTATGACAGTTCATGACAGTTCATGTTAGTGATGGGGTTTGTCGATGCAACCTAACTTTTTTATAGAGAAAGGAGTTTTGTTATGTTGTTGTTGAAGTGATTTAAATTTTTTGGCATAAATGAAAACTGAAAAAAACCTAAATTTTCCAAAACATAAAAATGCACCCATTTCATTTCCTTAACGTATTTTTTTACCCGGTAAACAAACTTTCGTTTTAGGAACCCGGTCATTTATGTATTATATTGTGTCCCGTGTGGTGTCGGGATTAGGATGACACCTCTCCATTTCTTCCGTGGATGTCGTAAAAGGCGACTAAGGATATAGGTTTGGTGCGTTTTAGGCGACAGGCTAGCAACCTGTCACTATTGTACCTGCCACCTTAAAACCAACAAAAAAAATGCTAGAAGTGACCACGAAACGTTTGTCTATGTAGCGTTTTGTGTGCTCTGCCTACCCCCATTGGGAGAGTAGGCGTGATGATATGTATATATGTAAATGTCGTGTGACAGTTAGTTGCGCACTCTTCTTGTCTCTACCAAAATATCGTATTTATAATTAATGCTATAATACAGCTAAAAGTAGGTCGCGCGTAAGCAGAAATGTACGGCAGTAAGACCGTACACCTGACAGCAGCATAACGTTAAACGTGTTTGACCAGTTTAACCGAAATGTTCCAAAATGGGGGTAGTTTTTTGTTAGTAGATGCTAAAAATAGGAGGGTTTTAAGATTAATAGGTTTGGGGATATCAGAGGGCAGAACGTTGTACAAGTAACTTGTTCTAAGCGGACAGTTGAAAAATATATGTTCTGCGGTGCCTTCCTCCAATTCGCAAGAGCAGAGGGGGGATTGGACGATCCCCCACCTGTACAGGCGGGCTGGGGTGCACGTGTGTCCGATACGGAGGCTGCAAATCATCGAAGTGGTTTGTTCACTAGGGTTTTGGAAACGGAAAAACCAGGGTTTGTGAGGGATGGTCGGCTTAATGTCACCATAGTGATGACCTTAATTTTCCACAGAACGCTCGTAAGGCGGAGCCAGTCAGCATTGCATTCCAACTTAGCAAAAGCAAGAAAATCGTAGAAGTAAAACTGGGCGTGTTCTTGGCTGCCGATATCTATGGCTGATTTAGCGTAAAAGTCAACGATCTCATTGCCGTGAATCCCAGAGTGACTGGGTGTCCACGCCAGGGAAATTTTGAAATTGCGGCGATGACAGAGTTTGTCTGACTGTAAAACTAGAGTGTATCCAGATTTAGAAGAGAATGCACTGGTCTTGGTAGCTTGTAAACCGCTAAAATGTCCACCATTTTGTTGCTCGCGAGCAAAATGATCTCGCAAGCGCACCACAAACTCCCGCGTCTCACTGTTGAGTACAGTTTTACGTAGTCTTTTCGGCATTTCGCATTGCAGACAACTTAAATGATTATAAATCGGAGGCGGAAAGTGTACTACTTTAGTGTTTTTTTTGTACATTTTTTTCAACTTATCGACATTTTTTTTATCGAATTTTTCCGCATTAGTCGATGTCTTCCAAACGAAGTAACTTTTGCAAGACGTAAACGTAAATTCTGGTTGAGATAATTCCTAGTAAATATTAAGAATTGTTATAATTCCATTGATATATCATTGTAGTGGCATAAATCTACCTAAAATTAATAAACGTAATGTTTAAACGCCTACGGTTCGATTTTAATGTAACGGTGACGCCGGTACGTGGGCGACTAGGAAAGTTCTGAGATACGGCAATTTTATAAATGAAACCTATTTAAATTGTACCTTTTTAATAAGCCCATTTATTTGAAATTCGAATTCCATCGGCGAATTTTCAAAATATTAAGAAATAAAAATGTTACGTTCAATTGTTTATAGCATTTCGCTAGTTCTTTCTGTCAACAATAGAAATCGAACGTGAACATTTTCGTGCAATGATGTTGTATGATTTTAAAGTAGGTTTAAGTGAAACTGAGTGCCGAGATGGACTTTTATCTGCATTTGCGGAATTTACACCATCCCGCGCAACAGTTTTTAGATGGTTTTTGCAATTTAAACAGGGAAAATTTGCATTGAAAGATGACGACAGAAGTGGCCGTCCAGCTACAGCTGTAACAAATGAAAATGTCGAAGCTGTGAGGAAAATATTGCACGACGACCCAAAAACTACCTACAAGGAGATAGAAGAAGCCCTAAATACTTCATCGCCGATAGTTAATTCAATTTTACATAACCATCTACACGTGAGGAAGCTTTGTTTGCGATAGGTTCCTCACGCTTTGACCGTTGAATCGCCAGTGCTTTAAATCCTGGTTTAGACGAATGAATCGTTGTATAGAAAGTCATGGAGAGTATTTTGAAAAGATGTGATAAAATAAAATGTTCTAAAGGCAACTTTTTTTTCGTATCTCAAAACTTTCCTAGTCACCTAACGTACAAGGTTGCATCGTGGTAATTATAATTACTAATATCAGTGTCCTAGGGATCATGTCTCATAGATTCATCTATAGTTTCACACTCAGCACGCTGCGCTCCATTACATTTTCAATTCTTCTCAGTCAAAGGCCATGTCTGGGCACTGTTGGTCAGGAAGGGCAAGATACACACGTCAACGAGTTTGTGCGTCAGTAGCAGAGGAAGGTCACTCTTCGCCAAATCCTTCATGGACCAGTTGAGTAGCTCTTGCAGACATTTATGAGGTACCTCTTAATTTGCTTATCTTGGCTATTGCCAAAATTGATTGCTTAAACCTTGTCGACATAGTAAAACGTGAAACAACAAAAGTAAACATTAACTTTTTTTAAATGCCCATAATGCATTCAACATCCTTTCACGATCATTTTATTTTGTTACTGAACTAACCAATGCAAACACGACATAAATATTACAGCTGCTTATCACAGTTAGCCACATAATTACAACTCGTTCGCTGATCACACAAATAGCGGAAGATAATTATGTTATTTTGATCATGTAATAATTGTGATCGACAAAATAGTCTTTAGTAATTACATATGGAGCTAGTTTACATCAGTTTATTGCAAGCATTTCGATTGTGACCAGCAGGATGAAGTTCAGTTCAATATTAATCCTTCTTTTATTTTCGTATGTTGGTGCTCGCAAGTCATATAGGGCATCTCTTGAAAGCTTCGAGTTCTGCAAAGATGTTGATCTACCGTTTGCCAATCCGTTGCCATACGACCTCCATTTAGAATTATACAACGGCACCAAAGGCTACACTCTTATAAGAGGAAACGTGACAATAGAGAAAGATATAAATGCCCGAGACAAAAAGGGCACGTTCTCTGCTGGACTAAAAACACCTTCCGGCATTAACTGGTTCCTGAAAATCAAAGACTTCAATTGCAACAGTTTCGTCATTAAATCAATCCTGGATGGGTTCGGAGTTCCGATCAAAGGGTGCGTGGTCCGAAAGGGAATGTACATAATTAAGGAGGTGGACGTGGACGCGATCGAAAACTACTTCTTTGCAACGGGAGCGCCATCAAGAGTAGTTGGGACCTGCTATGTGATTAAAGTCGTCTTGAACAGTTCGGCTGAAACGATAGCTTGTTGGAAATTAAAGATATTGTTCGTTCCTCTGCCGAAGCTAAGTAAGCAATAAAATTAATATGGTTTCCTTTGAACATGAATATACCTACCGTGTGACAGTCATAGTAATAGAAACTGATAACTCTCGTCTTAAATCGAGTTAAGCTCGACACGTTTTACAGTTATCCATTTATTTGACTATGGGTTCCATTTCTTTCGTTCTACTCTAGGTAAGAATATAGAAGTTTTCCAAAATTGAAGAAATACCTATTTACCTACTTGTAAAACTTAGGCGCAGCGCAGACGACAGTGTTTTGTGCGATCGAGTCTGTGGAGCAATAAATTCTCTGAATGGCGGGCTGACAGTTTCCAGGAATTTCCATTTAGAGTTTCGTGGAACTGTCAGCGCGCCATTCAGAGGATTTATTGCTGCGCAGACTCGATCGCACAAGGCGCAGCGCAGACGACAGTGTTTTGTGCGATCGAATCTGTGGAGCAATAAATTCTCTGAATGGCACGCTGACAGTTTCCAGGAATTTCCATTCAGAGTTTCGTGGAAACTGTCAGCGCGCCATTCAGAGAATTTATTGCTGCGCAGACTCGATCGCACAAAACTCTGTCGCTGGCGCCTCATTCAGAAAAAAAAAATATTTTTACATAATGACATCTGTATTTTACAGTCAAAGTCTGCATTTACAATTAGTATTTGCTAGAGAAGAAGTAAAAGGGTTTAGATAGTGTTCCTTTAAAAGAACATCAACATAGTTGTAAACATGACTGATAGGTATCGTATAGATGAAAAATGTCAAGGATGTTGCGATATGAAACGTAGAGCTGTTGTCGTCACGTGATTTTTTTCCAGGTCAGGTTTTTGTTACGGTCTGTTTCTCAAACTTTACTGACATGTTTGCATTGTAAATACACTATTGGGAATTTATAATGGTTTTATTTCGAGACTATCTGATACCCGTTTGCGTTGATTTGCTTATCAGAATCTCGCGAAAACTGCATGTTTTCAGGATCTGTTTAACACTTCATGACAAGACAAAACCGAGAGACCAGGTAGAGATGCAAAATTGTACATAGTGAAATAAGGGCCGTACAGCGGATATTACTAACGAGAGTCACACTTGCTTGTCAATGGTGTCATTACACGGGCGTATCTTATAGAACAAAGGCCTAAATAATAACCGCGGGAGTTATCTTTACACCCCAAAGCAGTTATAATTTAGTTTTAAAATTGCAATAATACATTGAGAAACGAGGGGAGTAAGTGGAAAATTTCTAACGAGAGTCTGTTAGAAGCCCGACGCCGCAGATAATAGAACTAGTGAGACTGATTTTTTTCAATTTGAAACTGTTAATAAAACGGTTTGATTGTGACTAAATATTATTTTAATAAATTTCCGATAGAATTACTGGGAAAAAATCAATCCCACTAGTTCTATTATCTGAAGTCCTTTGAATAGTAGAACTAGTGGGAATTAAAAATTCTCATTAGTTCTACCAGTAGAACTGTCAGTAGAACTTATGGGAATAGACCACCTAATGATCACTAAAATTAGATAGATAACGTAGTACATTAGTTAGATACATACGTCACTACGATACTACGATCACTTCTGTATTCCTAAATGAGGTAGGCAGAGCACACGAAACGTTTCTTTACAACTTATAGGCCTTATAGCATATGTTTAGGTTTTAAGATAGACATAAGGTACTCCTTATAATAGTGATAGAGTTGCTAGCCTGTTACCTATCCAAAATTTGTCTTGACTTATTCTCAAAAATGCTAAAATTGGGACGACCAAAACTTGTCGTTGAATACCTATTTACATACATACATACAATCAGGCCTATGTTCCCAAACGGGGTAGGTAGAGCATACGAAACGTGACATAGACAAAACCATTATCTTGACTATTTCAAGCTTCGCTACTACTTCTAGCATAAGATTTGATAACAGTTGGAACGAGTATACCTAATAGTGACAAGTTGCTAGCTTGTTCCTATTTTCCTTAGTCGCCTCTTACGACATCCACGGAAGAAATGGAGTGGTGTTATTCTATCCCGACACCACACAGGGATACCTATTTACATCAATGAAAAATAAACCGGCCAAGGGCTCCGTCCGTACCAAAAACTTAAAAAAAACACAATGTTTGTATGGGAGCCTCCCTTAAATAGGTACTTGATAATTTTATTTCCTTTTAGTATTTATTGTTATAATGTAGACAACGTAGGTACATACGTATAATCATCATTAGGGATAAGGGATAATAATAATAATTTATTCATAAAAACATCAAGTTACAATTTTCATTAAAATTAGAAGAAATCTGCTTCCCAAATAGGTAAAACCTGTGCTTTAGGATAAGCAACGCTCTTCCCCCAAAATCATAAGTTACAGATGTTTTCTGAATGTATTATCTTTAATAACTAAGGAATGAACTTAAAGTAGTATACAATAATAAACTAAAAAACAAAAAAATCTTACATTATCATCGTCATCAGCCTATATACGTCCCACTGCAGGGCACAGGCCTCCTCTCAGTATGAGAGGGCTTGGGCTATAGTTCCCACGCGGGCCCAGTGCGTATAATACGTATACCTAATAGTGATAGGTACCTAGCTTCTCATCTAATCTAACGCATATCAAAACCTGGTTTCTTAGCCACCTCTTACGACATCCAATGGAGAAATCGCGAGGTGTTTCGGAATGAATTATTGAAAAAAGTGACTTTTACTAACTAAAAAAATCCTGATGTCGTGAGCATAATCCTACAATGACGTAATGGGAAAAAAGGGTAATAGAATCCTACCTAAGTATTACTGACCATCACATACTTGTTTAATGTTATTATATGTAGGCTAGTAGACAAAAAAAAACTATTTAGTTCGTCAGATAGATTATGTACCAAAAAATATTGTACACATTATTTTTTGACAAACGAAAAATTACGATAATACAGCGCTTAAAAGTTTCGCGTGGCGTCCGTCTCGGTACAATTTTTACAGAGGCGTGACCTCTCAAGCCTCCACTCCGGAAGTTTGATGATCACTCTGTCGATGTCATTTGATAAAAGAACAATGTGTTTTATTTTTCCATAATCTACCGAACGGGCTAATTAGAATCATTTTTTTTAACCCACACAAGCCTATTTATGTAGGTACCTAAGTCAGAGTTGTTTTTCACCATATCAAAAGCCGAATGGCAAAACATAACACAAATCGCTTTATAATGTCTATTTGATTATTCGATTCGGCTGAATTTTGGGGGCATAATCAAGATAATTATGTTCTACCACATTCTTTATGCTACGTTGATGAACCCTTTATTAAGCATTCAACGTTTGATAGTTTTAATATGCATTTCATTTAGCACCACTACGTATTTGCTACTACAAATACATCTAGTAACAGTACTTAGAATAATTTTCCATACAAACTTTTCGCTGACAGTGCTTTTGTTACATACAGTCACGCCTCTTTCCCACTTTTGTTAACTGTACATAGTTAATTGCCATCGATCCTAGATAATGTGTACCAAATTTCATTAACCATTGGTAGCCAGGATTAAATTTAACTTGCACGATTTGAGTACAGAGAAACAAGCAAATAGTTGAAATAAAATAAAAAACATAAAATTGAAAAGATTACGTCAACCCGATGCCTATTAAATTGTCCGTAGGTATATGCAATAGAACCCAAGGTTTCATCTGCTTTGAGGGGATACGACGTTTCTGAAAAGTATGCCCAGACTTGTCTTATTGTCTTATGTCCTAACGTACCATCAAACCAATTGATTCCTGACCCACCATAGAACCTATAAACAGTAAACGTCATACTGGCATTGCATTGCTCGACAGGCGAAATCTCTATAACGTTTATTGTGACAACGTTCTGCGATGGGTCAGGAATCAGTTGGTTCGATAGTACAACCTGCCACTTTCGTCTTTTGTTTTGAATTCATTTTGTTTGACCAAAACAATTGACTCCAGGAAATGGCTTTTAAGTATTAACGATATAAACTGCAATTACTTCTTCGCTAAAGCTGTCTACAACAGATATGATGTACCAAGGTTTCGTGACAAAAATGGGTTTTACCCGTTTGAAAATGTAGATTTAACGTGATAGACGATCAAATTCTAGCAATCTGATAGGCGACTAAAAAGTAGCTTAAAATAGTAGGTATGTATGTATGTATGTTTGTAACTCTTTACTGTACAGAATAAACATGGCAAAATAACAAACAAAACAGAACACAAGTACAAAGGCGAACATATCCCATAAGGGATCTCTTCCTGCAACATTTAGTCTCAACATCCCGAGTTTAATGAATGGTAGATAACTATAAATTTGGAGTCTCATCAAGAAGCGAAGAAAATTATGATAAGCTTGTAAATTTGGAATCAAAATTAATGGAAACAAATTAAGATCGCGAAAATTAAGAGGATTATTTAGATACAACATTTACTTACTGTTATAAGTCGTCGTCGACCGACCGTTGTCTCAGGATCGTTAGGCCGTCCAGTCGCACGGCTAGCACACCGCAAACGCCCCCGCCGGGGTGAGCTGTTCTCACGGGCAGCACCTCCGTGAAGGTGTCGCCGGTAGAGTATGCTAGGAGGTCCCCCAGATAAAGGAAGGCGTACCTGATGAAAAGGAATGTTTTTTTGTTTATCACGCTCGGTATTGCTTTGGCAACAGGAAAGCCGATAAAAATAACAAAAACATCAACACATGCAGAGGAATAACAAATAAGCGATCACACTGCTGTTCAAAATACAGGGCTTCCAGAATGCAGTGAAGAGGGGCATAGATAACTACATGAATCGAGTTAAAAATGTCATATCAGCCCACACAGCCCAACACTAGCCCATTTAGAGGATCTGTAATCGGTCCCTGTCCCTAGATTCAATCAACAAGAACCTACATAATTATGTTTGGTTTAGCCTTACTAGAGATAACAAGTGGCATCCGCCCATGTATTTTATATCTCGTTTTACAATCTCTGTTGATAAAATAAATATTGAAACCAACCAGTACAATTACCAAAAGTACAAAACAATACAATTAATGCTTACAATTCATATAGGTACCATCCAATAATCATCAAGGAAAAAGGCAAAGCATCTTACTCACCCAATGTCTTCGCAGCTGTCCAAGCCTAGAGGGTCTTCTGGTGGTTCGCTGACGACGGTGAACACGATACAGTCTTTGGAGTTGTGGACCGTACGGCTTTGCGAACGGCACTTCGCCATGTGATTCAGGATCGGAAGGTCGAAGTCGGTCAGGTGAAAAGCTAGAAAGGATGCAGACATTTAGACGGACAAGATAACTTCGGCTTCTTCTTTTTTGTTGATAGCACTATATTTGCTGTTTTTGTGACTGGACTGTCAGCCGTTATATTTTTTAAACGTACATACACTACATAAGCGTGTATTATAAGAGACAAGAGTGTCGGACATTCAGTTCTTATGGAATACTTAATTATAATAACTTAAGTGCAGGCTTCGGACTTCAATCTCATAGAATAACTATCAGGACCTTGCATACATAAAAATTACGCCTGGATTCCCAGAGGGCGTAGTTTGCACAGACGAAACTTTTAACAATTATACGTTCAATAACACATGGTGTCATGTACCTATAGTCTAAAAAAATATTTCCCAAGCTAGGAATTACGACCCGGAACCATTTCATCAAAATAAAATACCATGTGGTAACATTCCCTTATCTACTTAATTAATAATAAAAGTGTATACTTGGCTTTAAAACTATTAACTGGGTCACGTGGTACCAGTGTGTAAATTACAGGGCCACAGGAATACAAAGCTACTTCTACACCTACCATATTTCCGTAACCACCTCTTCCGACATCTATGGGACAAATGGTTTGATTTGACTCTAAGGGCACTCGTATATTATGGGAACCAAACGCCGCCACTACATAAATGCGACCACCAGTGGTTCAGCCAGACCAATACTCGCCGCCACTTGTCGCAGCCATTGGTAATCTGATGCGTCAGTAGGTACACTGCCTACAACAAGATAGATTCGGGATTGGGACGCGTCCCGGGTTGGCGATTGTAGCTGTGTGTGTGCGCAAGTTGAGCGTAGTCAACTGCCGCAGCTTGTGGCTCGGACGCGGCCACTCACATTCTCAATATGTGCAGACGCTATACAAAATGTATAGCGAGCACTAGTGGTTCCAATGTGGCTGCTACCAATGGCCTGGTGTGAGGTCTAACAGCGGGGAACTTACACTTCTTAAAGTTGAAATAGCACTTGTCGACGTAATGTTTGGGCTTGGGGAGGCTGATGGGTGTCTCTAGCTCAGCACCATCCCTGCCGAGGAAGCTGTACGCTACGTAGAGTCGTCGTACGTTGGGGTTCGTCATGGCGTCGCACTCCTCGTTGAGAGCCAGCCAGAGCACGGTGATGGACAGCGTCCGGTCCTGAGTCTGCTCGTCGGTAGTGGTTGACGCAACCTGCATGGGTTTGAGTCATTGCACCAGGACCGTGATGACTGGAAGTCCTTACTATGAACCCTGTATCCCTGGTTAGGAATCAAAGCTTTGTATTGTGTAAAGTGCTATGTATTGAATAGGTGTAGCCCACGACGACTAGGTCAGTGCAATTCGCTTTTAGGCTTTTCGCTGTCATGGGAACCAAATTGGCTAAATACACTCTGCCCGTTATCTGACGTGAAAATTCGTCACCGTGACAATGGCAACACTATGGCATGATTACAACGAATTTTCATTACTGTTAATGAGGTCTGATGATAAACTAAACATGTGTTGACGAGAAAACTGTATTGATGAGAGTTTAATTTAAATTGGACTCGTATATTTTAATAACCATGCGGTTTTCTCGGCATAGATATTAAGTAATCTATACTCTTCCTCGAGAATTAAACTATATCACTACTTAAGTGGTATATCATAAGTGGATAAATCGCCTTGATAGATTAGTTTTTCCTACCTTGTCATTAGATACGCGTCCTTTAGAATTTGGATCAATGGTTACTTTCTTTCCAAACGTGGGATCCGATTGCACACCTAGAACATTATCAGATCTAGTATGATATCAGAAAGTTTTAAATCAATTGCTATTTAACACTGAAACGCTCATGTCTAGTCAAAGAATTTGATAACTGTGCCACTTTGTAGCTTTTTACAATAAATGCCACTGTGACATACCATACTATCTGCTAATCAAAGCAATATGAAACTCACTATGAAAAGGTTCGAAATGGCACATGTATTAATTTCCTTGACTGTATTATAGATCCAGTTGATTTTTGACCCAACATAGAACCTATTTACAGTAAACGCCATTGTGACATTGCATTGCTCGATAAGAGAAATGTTTATTGCGTTTTGTAATATAATAACGTTCTACCGTGGGTCAGGAATCAACTGTTTCGACAATTACTGAATCAGGCGTTACTTTGCTCACCCAACCTTCACGTAACTAAGTAAAAGTAATAAATGTGTTTATGGAGCTCCTCGCCCTCTCCAAACCTGACTGACCTTACGCTTATGCTTACGCGATTCAAATTCTAACAGATTTTATTTCAACGAACACTTTATTACAGACTTAGCTACTTAAAGAAGTTGTTGTTTTGTTCACATTTCAGTACAGTCAATACTCTGTCAATCGTCTTTCACAGTAACTTGCACAAGATATTTTTCATAGTAAGTAAACACTTAATGTACAATTAAGCGAGAACACGAAAAGGAAAGAAAACGATATAAAACAAAAACTTATATACAAATTAAATGGCGAAGTACAAAGGCCCGCTTATCCGTTAAGAGATCTCTTACAGCCAACCTTTAAGAGGCAGAGAGGAAACTTAATCATTGAGACCAACAAAACATAGACATAGACATAGTAAACGTGACGTCATGTTCTTGATTTGAAATGGCAGTAAAATTGCTCATAGGAGCCTGTACCTACGGTGAAATAAAATAGTTTAACACTACATTTCGTATGTGCGTTCGATTCCGAGTATTCTTTTTAGAACTTAGGCTAAGCGCGCACTACGACTTTTTATCGCGCGACAATTTTGTCGCAGAAATGCAACGTAAGGGTTTATATGTCATCGCGCGCACTATGATGAAAAAATCAGTATGGACAGCGCTATTTTAAAATCGTGTCGCACGACAAAAAGTCGTAGTGCGCGCTTAGCCTTACCTATACCTGTTAAACTTCACACAAATGGTGCTGTAGAAACATACAATGAGGATGTAAAGAGGTAATGAATTGAGTAAATTGTTAAAGTAGGGATTCAGAGTAGCTGAATTGGCACAATTATTCAGACTACCAAGGTCGGCGGTTCAAATCCAGGCTCTTAACTTTTTTCTTTGTGTGTTGGCCTGATCTGGTACCATCAAGGGATTCAATACTTATCTATATGAAACATCATAATGACATCGCATTACTTGACGAGGTAATTCGTTACGACGTTTACTATAAAAGGATTCTAAGTATGCTACTTAAATATGGTAATTAGGTAAGCATAATTAATAAAAACAGTTCTTACTCATGTCGTGGTATTTCTTTTGCGTCGCCAAATAATCTGTGTATGTTGAAATATTGTCTTTAGTTGCCCCGTAATCTTTGATACTCTGCGTCGCTTCTGTAAGTAATGTTAATAGTTATATAATTTTTCGAGCGAAAATCCTTCCACAAACTGATTAAGTTGACAACTGGTTCTTTGCCAAACTGTACCTTTAATCGAAAACTATAAAAATAAATGTGAAAAAAAAGACATTTACCAAGCAAATTCGACTCAAACAAAAACAATGTATTTATTAACCTAATTTAAAATATGCTGTAACATAGGTAAGTATGGCAAACAACATTTACCTGCTTATAGGAGATACCAAATTAAAATGCTTACTATCTCTCCAGCTACTGTTCTTGCGATTATCATCCATGGCCGAATTGTCGATTACGTTCTGTAAAAACATGACTAGGAATATACAGGGTTTGATAGATGAGTAATCGTAATCGTCCTCGTAACAAAATTTCTAAAAGAATTTTTGACAGAATATTTTTTACGCAATGTTTGAAGTTTGAATGCACTGAGAGGGTCTACGTCGAGCAAAAATTTTATTTAAACTTATAACGAATAACTAAACGAAACAACCATGTGTCTTCCCCCACCATAATATGTAGGGGAACCCTCTGACACGTAAACTAGATCACCCCTTTCTCCCACTGAAAATTTACCAATAAGGCAACAATGATCCTTGTAAAGTTCCACAAAATGAATGAATTCACTCAAAATGTTCAAGATACCTACGAGTATGAGTAAACCTACTACTCATACATACATAAAAACATAAATATCACGCACGTATTTCTAAATGGTGTTGACAGAGCACACGCGTTGTTGCCACTTTTATCATGATTTTATATTTAAACTAGCTGTCACCGCGACTCCGTCTGCCTGGAATTGTGACTAATTTCCCTCCTTTTTTTCACATTTCCCAATGTTTCTTCACTCCTATTAGTCGCAGCCTGATGTTATACAGCCTAAAGCCTTCCTCAGTAACTGGTCTATCCAACACAAAAATAATTTTCCAATTCGAACCAGTAGTTCCTGAGATTAGCGCGTTCAAACAAACTCTTCAGCTTAGACAAATAGACAGGTGATATTCTAAGTCCGACACCACACATGCAGTGGCGTAGCTAGCATGGGTGACACACGGGGCGGATATTTGTAGGTGTCACCCCCCCTAGAATTCGATAGAAACGGTTTAAAATTATGATTCCCTTTTAATTACCCACAGTGTGACCACATGACTTTTTTTTACCTTTTATAATTTTTCATTGACTACTAAAGTTCACAGCCGGGTGTCACCCAGGGCGGGCCGCCCTCGCCGCCCCCCCCCCCCTCTAGCTACGCCACTGCACACAGGATAAACTAATTTTCTATTCCACTTACCGTTATGCCACTCAATGTTGTATTCCTTCGGTTTCTATCTTTTTTCTGAAATTTGAAAATTACAAATGTAGTTTTTTTATTAAGTAAAACCTCAAACTTTACGATGATGCGTACTTTTTTAGATCACTCCTTCCCAAGTGGGTTAGAGAGCACACAAAACTTAACAAGACAAAACTAATGATCTTCCCCTCGTAACCACGTTGTGGGTAATTTTAACGTATTTTCATTAATCGTCTCTATTCAAATAGTTCATCGCCTAAAAAGATTTACTTCGTTCTTTGATAGTATTTTATAGGAGTACTAGCTTTCCGCCCGCGGCTTCGCCCGCGTGGAATTCGATTACATTGCGGTATAAAGCGAACATTCCCCCGGGAACATCATTTTTTCCGGGATAAAAAGTAACCTATTATTTAATCCGGACTTCTATCTTTACGTCTGCAAAATTTCAAAGCAATCGGTTCAGCAGTTACGGCGTGAAATGGGAACAAACAAACAAACACCTTACTTTCCGATTTATATCATTAGTAAGGACTAGTAAGGATGTGAAGCAAAACTACATTTACCTCGAACCCATCGAGTGAAGGAAGGCTTAAGTTGTTGTTTCTCTGAAAGCAATAAAGGTTAGCATCCTTGTTTAAATTTTCGTTGTAAATTTAGTTTAAGAATAGTTACAGCGATTTTGGGAAGCGACTCTACGAAAATTAAAAATGATCGTACCTCATAAACGTCCTTCAGATCGCGTATTTTAGGATTCTGAAAAACATAGAAATTCGAGTCACATTTTGCCACTTTGGTTATATTTTTCGATATTCGAAAATAAAAAAAATAAAAACTTACCACTTCAGAAAACATAATACCGGAAGGTTTGCTCTGCGAAGAAAAAAAAGGATAAACAAAGTCATCGGAAACAGATCGACTTACTTGACTACGTGCTTGATTTAGTAGATTACAGTAATTTTACTGTCAAAAGGTTTGTAGTAAGTACGAGAGGGTTTTTTTCAGTCACCTATAGTTAATCAATTAGTGATCTGTTTCAACGTCATTCGATCAACCTACGCTCCAAAAAGAGCAGTAAAACACTCCCCGGCATACGGCAAAGTTCGCACACACATAAAATCTTGCCAAGTTTAATTTCAGGCACTGTAAATTAATATAATCTAAGTCTATCCACATTTAAGAAACGTATAACACTTGTTTACTAACCTCTTGATGGCCCATCATTTCTAAATCGACTTGTCCCCTGTCCTGCAACCAAAAATAAGATAAAATAAGTTAAAAAAAATAATTTACTAGTGTAAGTATTAAACTCATATTAATCACTAGCTTGTGCCCCCGGCTTCGCACGCGTCAAATTCGGGCTAACACAGAAGAGATTTCGGAATTATTATTAGGAAGCGCCCGCCAGAATAGCCAGCAGACATTAGATTTTTTCCTACTTTCTCGACACTTATCATCATATTTTGGAAAATTCAAACAAAATCTTTATAAATTGTAGCCTATGTGCTATTCTGATGTATAAGCTACATTACTGTAAAGTTTCATGAAAATCCATTCAGTAGTTTTTGCGTGAAGGAGTAACAAACATCCATCCATCCATCCATACATCCATCCATCCATACATCCATCCATCCATACATCCATCCATCCATACTCACAAACTTTCACGTTTATAATATTAGTAAGATGTTAACGCATTCACTGCCATAGAATAGGTATTAGTACTGTGGTCCAATTTCTCTTGGCTTTTCCCTGGAAAAAGCGATGCGCGATGTACTTACTATCTATGATTATTGCCAACCACTATCACTCCAGGTGCTACAAACTTATTATGTGCATTCAAAGTGTGCAAATCTTTGACAGCGGCACTGGGCAAAAATCACGCGTCTATGCGTCCCTGGGGTGAATGAATGCGCTAATGAGAGATTAGATCTTTTCCCCAAACTCGTCAGTTCCGCGTAGCATTAGTTCCATTCGTATTTTTCCCCACTCGATTTTCTACCTATTCACTTTTTTTTGTCATTCGCTTGCATTTCTATTCTCAAATATGTCTAACCGACATTTCGCACGATATTTTAATTTCTTATGCGATATTGTTCCCATACCGGAAATTTCTCTGTCGTTATTTTTTGCAATATTCTAATTTCTTACACGATGTTGTTCTCATACCAAAAGTTTTCCTGTCGTTATTTTTCGTAATATTGTAATTTCTTACGCGATATTGTTCCGTTTCCGGTTTTGTACGCGATATTATAAAAAAATATTCGCTGTAGCTTTACGTAACACGTTTCTTTCTTGCGTGATATTATTAAGATTATACCGGTATCTTCTATGGTTCCAACGAATACATATTTAAATATGAATATAAATATCTACTTTTATATTTTTCATACATTATATTTTCTAAACGTCATTTACCATGAATACTTAAGATAATAAAAAAAACGGATTGAGTAAATTTGCTATTAGAAAATCAGGGCCCTGGTAAAAATCGCGAATAGTAATAAAAACTCATTGAGTAAATTCGCTATTAGGAAATGAGGACCCTGGTAAAATTCAGGAATAATAAAAAAACTGATTGAGCAAATATACAATTGAATAATTATGACTATTGGCAATACCTATGAACGATAAAACGTCGAATGAGTAAAAATCTGAGTGGGGAAAAATGCGAATGGAACTAATGCTACGCGGAACTAACGAGTTTGGGGAAAAGATCTAATCTCTCGCGCTAATATCTAGTGAAAATAAACTTACTTCAGAAACAAAATGCATACTTACAGACGACAATGGCAGCGGCCTTGTTGGTGGAGGGGAAGCGGACTGACGACGCTGTTAACAAAAAAGAGATTTATGGAAAAAAACAGTCAAGTGCGGCTCGGACTCGCCCATACAAGATCTACACAACATTAGTAGTTATCGAGAAAATAGCATTCTTACATCATCTAAGTTAGGTATGCCGAGGTCGCTGGAAATACTCGGAGTGCTGTATTTGCTGCGGCGCCCTACGTTACTGTGGCCTCTCAGTTGCTTTACGAACGTGGACTGCAATGAAAGCAAGTTGTCAAGGAGCTTTACAACGAGCAACTCAGTGTCGTCGGCAGTACAAGCGTCTTACTCTTCGCGGAACGCAAGAGAAGGACGCATTGTTGCCGCCTACAAAGAGCCGTGAAAATGTTACTCCTTTAAAAGATCCTTAAAAGTATGTAATTTTTCTTTGTCTTCTTTTTGTTCTGAGTCCAGAGCATAAACACACCAGTCTTCAAATGCAGAATGTAGACAATGTGAAATGTTACTTAAACAAAATTATGACTATTTCACGCTTTGTAGCCACTTTTAGCATGTTTTCTAGATTTCAAGTTTGATAAAAGAGTTATATTTTAAAAGTGACAAGTTGCTAGTCTGTCACCTCAACTTATTTTACTTAGTCGCCACCTACGAGATCCACTTAAAAAATGGACAGATCTTATTCTAAACCCACAACTTTGAGTATGGCCGCGGTAGTGAAAAAATTGCCTCTACGGCGTAGCAATATTCGTAGCACGCTACGCGTAAAAGCATCCGTGTTTTCAGAAATCTCTGGCACGAATTAATACTAATTAATCTTCTTATTAATACGAACTCATACAAGTCAAATAGGTAATCCGTATGAAGTTACATTCAGATTTTTGCACGATGTTTCCCTTCACCTAACTTTTAGTCTTCGCAGGATCTAAAAATACATCATACATAGTAAAAAAAACTTTACCTCAGGAGTGTAGAAATCCTTGTTATCCCTTTCTGGACTGCCTGTGCTCATCACGTTCTAAAAGCCAAAAGAAAAATCCATGCATTAAACTAAAAACCAGAATCTAAATATAGTTGATAAACAATTTAGGAATAACGATTCTCAATAGGGATGATGACGGGGTTAAAAATACTCATCATCATCATCATCATCAGCCAATATACGTCCCACTGCAGGATACAGGCCTCCTCTCAGTATGAGAGGGCTTGGGCGATAGTTCCCACGCGGGCCCAGTGCGGATTGGGAACTTCACACACAACGTTGAATTACTTCGTCGCTGTGTGTAGGTTTCCTTACGATGTTTTCCTTCACCGAATAGCTCGTGATAAATATCGAATTCGATAACGCACATAAATTCCGAAAAATTCAGAGGTGCGAGCCCGGGGTTTGAACCCACGACCCTCTGCTTGAGAGGTCACAGTTCGAACCGCTGGACTATCACGGCTTATTGAAAAAATACTTATATCATTCTAATTAGTCTCTTAGTTAGATTCTGGAAAAAAAATTGACACGTATTTTTTGGTTTATCAAATAATTAAACATCGAGGTATAGATCATCAAACTTTCGCAGTGTGTGCTCGTGACGTCACGCCTTAGTAAATCTCGCACCAAGTAGTAACGTCACTCGAAACTTCAGACCACTATATCCTCGTCATTTCTAGCTTGTCAAATAAAAGAGAAAATATGTGTACAATATTTTTTGGTAATCTATTCGAAGGAATAGATAGTTTTTTCAGTCATTTATTTAATTGCAGCAGAAACACGTACCGCATTCAGATTCTGTCGATTCAGCTTGATGTCCAGGTCTTGCGACATGCGGCAGGTATTCGAGAGGTCGTCGTCCATGATCTGAGCCAGCTTCCCGCTCGGAGGGTTCACCGTATTGGTGCTGAGGACGTTAGAGTTCTGTTGGAACAAATTTTGAAGAGTAGACATAGGTAGCCATTAAAGCAGATTCACTGTTCTATTTTTATGTGACTAGCTGGGTGACCGAGCTAGCTCGGATTATTTTTTGGATACATTGAAATACTGGTAATACAAGTTGTAAAACTAATATCAC
>BHDV01010800.1:0-19302 GCA_005406045.1 Adoxophyes honmai
ATTATGTATTTTTGGTAATTTTTGGTATCTATCACTTGATCCTTTATTATTATTATTATTATATACTTATACACTTACCCGTTCTTCTGTGTATTCTGAGACACGTAGGAAGGGTCCAAATGCCAGACCTTGGCGGAGTTCTCAACGGTCCCCGTGCCTGTCAGCAGCACATCGGAGCCCGGCATGAAGTCATACCACACTTCGCTGACACCCATTGAAATTACATCGCTGAAATAAAAATACTTTAATGATTCCAACAGTAAAACAGTAAGCCTATAATATTTTGACGGCGCGCGGGAATAGCGCCATCTATCCAAACAAGAGTGAATTTATTCTACTAGCGGCAGCACCATATATTATCTAGGGAAGTGGTCGGCAACCTTTTAGCAGACAAGGGCCTTAAATCGGCGAAATGGTGTAATGACGGGGCACACTAGCGTATGCTTTTGATAGTATGTATAGGATTACAGGTACAGTCATGGGCCGCGGGTTGCCGACCCCTGATCTAGGGGAGTGAGGTGTCTCTAGCGGAGCGTCTAGCTGGAGGATTCGATACATACATACATACGTACATACAATCACGCCTCTTTCCCACAAGGGTATGCAGAGACCACTTTGTTCCACTTGCTACGATCCTGACATACTTCTTTTGCTTCATCCACATTCATTAGTCTCTTCATACATGCTCGTCGATTTCGGGTACTCTTGATCTGACCTGTTTCTAAAACGTCCGCGATTTGGTCACGGAACGTCCGTCTAGGTCTTCCCTCCCAACACACCCATTCACACTTCCCGTATAAATCTGTTTAGTAAATCTTCTTTCATCCATCCTCTCTATACGAGGATTCGATTCCGGTCGATTTTTATAGTCCCGGCATTTCGGGATTATCTACAGTAAATCTCGGGATCCCGGGTTAGTACAAGGATCGTATTGGTAATAGAAAGTGGTAACAAAAACAAGCAAAAAAGATAAACACACCAAAATGAACTCTAATTACAAGACTTACCCTCTACGATTCTCCAGATCGAAGATCCTCGACAGCGTCTTCAGATCTATACAGATGACTCGGCTGTCGTCGGTGGATACGAACAACAACGACCCAGCTTTGTTGACGGCGACAGAGAGGAAGCACAACTCGCTCTTGACGTGTTCGCTAGCGATCACGGAGCGGCTGCGGCACATCACGCTGAAGTTCGACGATCGCCCGTTTAGCTCCAGCTCGTGTTCTAGTATTTCGTTGTGCGTCAGGATTATGATTCTGTTTGTGCCTGCAAGAATAAAAGATTAGGTTTTTTCTACGTTTCTGCTTGACGTGTCTTGAAAAATACTGATAACTCACTTCAGAAATCGAGTATAGCTTGACATGTTTCATGTGAATGACATATGTCGCGTGAACAGCGGTCGCGTGTCGCGTTTGGCAGCAAAACATGTCGAGCTAAACTCGATTTATAATGTGAGTTATCAGTATTTTTCAAGATGAGTGCGTCTCGCGGTAGTTTAATGGCTATTCTATGGCTACAAGATGTTCAGACTATTTCGCATAATCTGATCAGCTAATGGTAGAAAACAATTTATGAACTTCTTAGCTACACGAGTGGCTAAACCACAGAATAGAGAAGGTCCACTACCGAACATGTTTATGTTTGAAGAGTAGAAATATTGCTGTCTCTTTCTACTGTTATTTTCTTGCCGTGGACCTTTCACAAGCTTTCACTACCTACCCAAATTGCGGAGTGGACCATCCCTGGTTTAACAGCTGTCTTAGCAAGGCGAGGCACGAGTCGAGCGCGTGATAGATACCTGTCACTATCAAACTAAAAGCCGGTCGCGGAGCACAGCGAAATTCGAGCGTTGACCCTCTGCTATCTATCTGTGTCGCACGCGTGCAGTAATATTGCCCTCACGCTCGCACAGTGCGACGCACTTGCTCAAGTGCTCCGCTACCGGACTTTAGTCACATGTCACATCAGAAAATGAAGTCCATTCCAAGCGCAAAACATAAAACAAAACTACATACCTGGTACAGTGAGGATGTCAAGCACGGTATCATTCTCCTCGAACGACATCACTTTCTCTTTGGTGACGGTGTTCACGACTTCGACGTAATGGTTGTTGTTGCAAGTCGCCAGTATCAAGTATCTGTCGTCGTTGCTGGGTACACAGCAAAGGAGGTCTCTGTCCCTCTCTACTAAGTCTGTGAAGCTTTGTACGGGGGTCCCGTTCGGGTTGTACAGAATGATCATTTTGGATGTGTGGGTGATGAGTATTTCTGCCTCGTTGGCCCAGCGGCAATTGATGAAGGGTCCCGTTTTGGGGTTGATGGCGAGACTGCTCGGGTAGTTGTTGTTGAATGACTCCTCCGAATCTGAAAAAAAAAAAATTTAATTAGTTTTTTTAATGTAATAAATGTAAAGTAGCTGAGCTTGATGAGAGAGGATGGGAGAGGCCTGTGGGTAAGACTTCAATAGAGAGATCTCTTTCTAGGCAGATGTTATTGGGACCGAAGTCTATAGAGAGAAAGTTGGAAGTTGTATTTAGGCAACCGATCTTCGAAACTTTGCTAGCGCTATGTAGAACACTTTGACAGTTGATGACGTCTGTGAAAGAAGTGATTGACGATAGGTAGCGCTAGGGTCGCTACTGACCTATTTCCAGTTCACGAGCATAAGCTGATGATGACGACAAAACAGATCTATTTACAGCAATTCATGAGCATAGGCTGATAATGGTGAAATCTAAATAATACCCATATCATCTCATGTTTCGTTCCGTTTCAAAGGTTTCTACTATTGTAGACGGCCGGATAGCCCACAGGTTAGAGAACCAAGAATTCCAGATCAGGGAGATGTTTGTATGATGAATACGAATGTTTGCTCTAGAGTTTTCTCTACTCCTATCTACTACATACCTTCTTCAGCAATCCTGTCAGTTTCGTCCTGTTCCACGTCGTCTATGTACCAGAGCTTGATGACGCCCTCGAACGAGAGCGCTGCCACGATGGGCGGGTTGACTGGACAAGCGCCTATCCACTTTATGGGGGACCCGTTGCCCCCCAGTTCCTTCTTCAGATTGTTCGTTGATATGTTGAACACCTGCAAGAGGATTTAAATCAAATCCTTGAAATCAAGAATTAATGTGGTATCGATATATTCACGTCTTTATTTCCAAATGGGGTAAGCAGAGTACGCGAGACGTGACAGAATGAACCATGAATATTTCACGTGTCTTAGGCAGTTTTAGCATAATTTTAGGTTTGAAAACAGACGGAAGAGGTATAATGGTGAGTGCTAGCCTATCGCTTAAAGCATGTATAAACCTATTTCTTCAATCGCCTCTTATGATGTCCGTGGAAGAAATAGCAACGGACATTAATAGTAAATTATGACACAGTAAAAAGCACTGTGTATGATGGCAGTCAGTAATACTCATACCTTGATAGAGCCAGATAGTGTGCCGACAAGGACGTAGTCTCCGAGAAAGCAAACGCATCTGATACTCTCCTTTACATCTATGGTGGAGTGTTTCACTTCTTCAACGTTTTGTTCATGCCTGAAAGATGTATACGTCTAGTTTAGTTGATAGTTGAATATTTGGTAAGTTTTTACGCTTAAATATTACACAAAGTATAAAATTTAATTAAACGGGTGCAAGCTTTCAGATTTCATGTCACTTTTCTATTTTAGTAGTACATATTTATACTTAGTATAGTTTTCAGATTGAATTTATATACATATAGGCTGGCCAGGAAATTAAAAAACCTGACGACTTGAGGCAGCACTCCTGTGTTTTATACAGGGTGGCCCATCTAAAAGGGTCAGTATGGGGAAGTCCGAAACTATACGAGATACGAAGATCTCTTCTTAGGAACCATGACATCGATTTTAATAAAAAGAAAAACTGCATTCATACATTTAAAAAAAAATGTGTACTCAGTCCGGGAATCGAACTCGGTTGTTTTGAAAAAAAAAAAAGTACTATTTCTATTTAGATATCGAATGTGTTGGTCTCAAGCAGTAAATATGTGTGCGTGTGTGTGATTTCTAAAATTAATAAAATGCATTGTTTTTACATTTGTTTTGATTTATTTTAGTAGGTGTACGAAGTGACCACCGCCTTTCTCAATACCTACTACGTTTATTTATGTTTGTAATACCTACTACGTTTGTAACTGTGATCACTCTGAACACCTACTAAAATAAATAAAAGCATGTGAAAACAATGCATTTTATTCATTTTAGATATCATGTTTCCTGCACATATTTACTACTTAAAACCTACACAATCGAAATCTAAATGGAAATAGTTTTTTTTTTTTTCAAAACAACCGGGTTCGATTTCCGGACTGAGTACACATTTTTTTTAAAATGTATGAATGCAGTTTTTCTTTTTATTGAAATCGATGTCATGGTTCCTAAGAAGAGATCTTCGTATCTCGTATAGTTTCGGACTTCCCCATACTGACCGTTTTAGATGGGCCACCCTGTATAGCAACATTAAAATACTGTACAACTTAAGCAACACCAAACTGTGACACTTCGCCAGTGTGAAAATTTAGTTTTTAGTTAACAAGGCCTGGTTTATCCTATTCAGAATATAAAATAAATATTCTAAATAATCGAAAAATTATGGCAACTGGCCAGTTACTTCTCAAACAACGCACTCAACGGTTCTGTAATTTCAAATTTATTTCTACTTACAAAAACTCGAAGTACAGTTCGTTTTTGGCGCAATTCTCTTCAGCGACCGCCAGCGCTTTGCTGTACAGTATGCCTTTCGACTCGTGTTGCAGTATACTTTGCACCAAATCAGTGTACGGGTAACGGTAGAGATCTATACCGTGCGTACTGAGGAACGCTTTGAGAGCATACAGTAAGTCCTTATCAAGGTCCTGAAAAAAGGGGAAAAAGGTGATGAGCTAAAATGTAGGGAAAGTTAAGTTCGTATGTATTTTTTTGAGATTTTTACCATAAAGAGACCTTTGTAGATAACATACATAAAGCGTATAAAAACTACGAATGGAAATTGCAATAGTAGTGATAGCTAACTTTCTGAATAGAAATGGTTGTAGTTCTCAGTTACCCGTTATAGCATCTCCTTAGTATTAAAGCTCAAAACGCACTGACAGTGGAAGCGAGCGGTGCGGCGCGGCGGGGCAACGGTATTAGTTGTAATTGTAACATTCGAAATTATGTGACAGACGTCGTACAAAGCTTGTGCTTTGTATTACCGGCCGGGAAAAAAACTTTCGGTGATGCCGCTTCCGCTGTCAGTTTGTTTGGAGCTTTAGTGACAAGAGATTGATGCATCACATAAAAGACATCGACGGTCCCAGCTAATTACTTACTACCCCATTTTTATTACATTTACGATAGCTGTGTTAATCGTGGGGAGACCAATAAAACTAAAAATTAACCTGTAAAATTAGAGAGGGATTCCCGAACAGAAACTAAGGGAAACTAAAATATTGTTCAGACTTGTTGGAAGATCGCGCAGCAGGGGATATACCACATTCTGCACATTTAATAAGAAAGAAAATCAGTTCAGTACTTACGTCCACAACAATGTAATCCTCATATTTCTGAAGGTCCAATATGACATCAGCCGGTCCAGTCAACTTCACTTTATTGCCCAAGAACTTCAGATCCAAATACAGTTTATTGAACAAACCCCATCGATTGTTCGCGTTTTTAGTTTTGTGGATATGGTAGCCGATGTAGAACGCTATGTATCCGTCATCCACAATATCAACCGGGGCGGTATCAACATCATCATAATGGTATCTCTTTAGGAAATCCGCGTGTAGCTTCTTCATCTCATCATCGGCTACGGACGTTCTGAGGCAATCCATTATGAGATCGTGTATCTCGTACACGTAGTTCTTTTGATCGTAGATGTAGTCCTCTATGATGAGACACTTCTTTCTGAGTTGTTTCATGATTGTCTCCACTTCGGAGACGTCCTTGTTCCAAAGACGGCCGATGACCTTGGCCGAGAATTTGGCATTGTCTGGTAGGACCGCAAGCATCTTGAAGAGTTGCAGCGTAGTTGAGTCCAGGGCGTTTATGCATACCTTTATGGGGTTGTCGTTTCTTGGCAGACTGAAAACAGATAAAACAAAATTCACAGATTTTCTTTTTTATTCAATAAACATACATAGATACTTACATTACGCATTACGAATGGGGTGAGCAGAGCACACGAAACGCTACATAGACAGAACCTTGAATATTTTACGTTTCGTAGCCCCATCTAACATATTTTCAGGTTTTAATTTCAGAGGTATAATAGAGACAGGTTGCTAGCTTGTCGCCCAAAATATACCTTAACCTATTTCCTTAGTAGCCTTTTACAGCTTCCAAGCAAGAAATGGCGAGGTGTTATTCTAAATCCGACACAAGTAGGCAGAGGGCACGTATATTTACATAGACAAATTCAAGGCTACTTCACGCTTCAGAGCCACTTGTAGCTATTTCAGGTTGAATAGATCCTAGTTTTGCAAACAATAAATGAAGTTGGTAATGGACTAAAAAATAAACTCCCGGAGTTTTTAAGTGTTTTTTTCTTATTACTCGACGTCGACACGATACAGGATTTGTCATTGGTGGCAATAAAGTCCATGTCCATAGTTGCAAATTAAACAACACTATAAAAAAAATGGTCAAGAGCAGCCAAACTAGCTCACGAAGGGTTCCAAATTATTGACAAGGTAAACAAGTGACTACCATTCATTGATATCGAGTAAAAATAGACAAAAATGGCGTTGCTTGTATGCAGTGGCGTAGCTAGGTAACCAAGGGTCCTGGGGCAAATAAAAAAATGGGGCCCATGTAAACTGATTATTGTGGCGTAGCTAGCATGGGTGCTCCCCCCCTAGAATTCAATAGAAACGGTTCGAGGGCCCCCTGAGCTTGAGGGCTCCGGGGCATTGCCCCGCTTAGCCCCTTGGTAGCTACGCCACTGCTTGTATGAAATTTCAGCTGTCTATCGCAGTTGTTGAGATACAGCCTGGTGGCAGACAAATAGACGGACGGGCGGACAGACAGCAAAGTCTCGATTTCCCTTTGAGTGCGGAACAGACGCTCGCCGCGTGGCGCACGCTAGCGGCTCCCGCTCCGGACACTCCGGACTCACTCGTGGGCCAGTGAGTCCGGAGTGAGGGCGAATTTTCATTGTTCAGACACTTTAGTTACTAGAATACCCGCAACTCGACTAAAATACTAGCCTAGTCCGAACTAGGCGTTAGCGCTACCAGTATAATGAATAGTCCGTGAGCGTGTGCGCCGCGCGGATTTAAGTCCGTCGCATGCGCCCGCGCCAGTTAGCGGTGTTCATACAATTTCTTATTAGATGGCGTCCGTAACGGGTAGTCCGCGTCAGCTAGCTTAGGCTCGAAAAACGGGACCGACATTTATTGAAATTTGAAGTTAGTACTTACAATAAGAAATCCTTTTTCTGCAACTTGTTCACGTAATAAGACCACCGGCTCGTGTCGTGGATGAGCCGCTGCTTGTTCTCGGCCAATATGGCCCCCAGCATTGCTATGGAGAACGGGTTGCCTTTGCATATGTCATGCATTTTTTTGGCTTGGCGGGGCAGTTTATTAGTCTCTACATCCAGGCAGGAGGCGAATAATTCCAAAGATTCTTTCTCTTCAAAGTGATTGCCAATCTGGAATAAAAATACCACATTATTATTTGACATATAACATAACTAGCTTTTGCCCGCTGCTTCGCTCGCGTTAAATTCAGGGTGACATCGAAGAGATCTCGCAATTATTTTAATACGCTGCTGTAGTGTAGACGATAATATGTATATGTCTTTCCATTGGCGTATAGAATGAAAAGATTTTGTGTCCAATACACGCGAATATGCCACATATAACAACTGTCCATGGGAAAAGCACGGCTTCTCTAGGTTCACCCCAGCCATCTTTAATGTTTATTAATGGTCATAGTGAAACTAAGCTCAAGAGGAAATTGGAGAAAATTATAAACTGGAACAGGAGAACCCAGGAGATCTGTGGGAATTATTGGTATTCGTGGAATTATTACATTTTCACCTTTTCTTACGACGGTAAAGATAGCTAGGCGCTAAAGATACCTATAGCGGCCAAGCTGTGTGACATGAAGTCTCGTCAATAATCTCGGTGCATCCGAATTTTGTATAAACATTACTGGGACACACTGGGACGCCTAGTTGTAATTGAAGCTTGTGTGGGTTACACCTGACATTTCAAGCAAGCGAAATTAGAAACTCTGCCTACGGAATCTGCATCTGCTGCGTTCTGTATCCATAACTGTGTTGTATCTCTTGGTACTTTACCTAACTACCACGGGTAAACATGCCGTGATGGAAAATACCTGTGTTAATCTAATGTTCGAAATCTCAACATTTTAGCTACCTAAGGGCGGTGTTCACCAATCAGTGAAAGTTGAACAAATGGAAAATGTATTGAATTGAATTTTCATTTGTTAAAGACCGTTAAAAATACGTTAACCGGGAGTTTTTAGAACGTAAGAACGCCCTTAGTAATTTCATAAAACATAAACAGGGATATTTTACCAGACGTATTTATGTTGATAAAATTAAAAAGAAATAAACTTAAAAGTAATTTCATTTTTTTTTTACAAATTTCAATATTTCCATACTTATATTGGTAAAAAAACAATATATCAACTTCAGCATATATTCAGATATTTATAAAGATCTGCTGTACATACATTTAATTTAACAACTAACATAACTAAAAGGTACCAAATAATACAAATTTGGTACTAAATACTGCAATATGAATTGACTGAATTCAGGACCTGGTCCCGCCATTATAACGGTAACCTATTATCAAATGCATTAGCAAATCCAAGTCTACTAAAAAGCGAGTGAAATCCAAATGAGCAACTGATGTGTCAGCTGTTGTTACAGCCAAGCAGCATAGGAAGCGATTATCATGGCTGAAAAATACCAGCAACTTATTGATCCATATGACTTTATCACTCAGAGACGTAGATTATTACGCTGGCGTGCCGTGAACCCAACTGATTGTGAGCTATCGTATACAGCAACCTCATGGTCCTCATGATGCAGCAGACGGTCGCAGTTTCTATTATGCCACTTATTGCCGGGAGCTACTCAGTATTTCTTTATATACGACGTTATTCGTTTCCCCAGTGGACACCAGACCTGGTGACGCGCGAGCACGCCACGTAGTATTGCCCATGCCATGAGAGGAGCAGCTAGTGCGCAATTCTACGCCGGCGGCGCGGAGCGTATGTCCCTGTGACTTGTTTACCGTCATTGCAAAACACACGCTCACGGGAATCTGATGACGCTTCAACTGGCACCAAAAATTATTAGGGATCAGAGGGACGCGGGGTATGAAAACTGCCTCGCCAGCGTCGCAACCCGTTACAATTTCAGCCTCTATAAGGTTCCGCTGCAAATGCACTACCTACAGGCGAGTTCCGTTACATAATTTTGGTAGCATTTGGTCCCTCAGAAGCAACTCCAATTTTTAGAGTAAGACTGTGTGCTGGTAGCCCCGAGGCGCTTACAGAGTTCAAGAATTCTACTGGGTACTTCGTTGTAGTTCGAGGATCTACGGCATTATTGATGGATAGGTACACCGCCTGTTCCCCTTCAATTTCCAGTAATGAGCACTCATGAACAACAGTTGCCTGGTCGTTTGTTGGGGTCAGTAAAACTCGTTCAAACATCCAAAAATTCTCGTGGAGTTTTTCTCGCAGGTCTTCATAAATCAAACGGATGAGTTCATCAATGGATGACACAATTTTACAGAGAGACTCCGGCAGTCGAATTTACCCATTTGTTTAACCCACTGTCCTTAAGCAAGCTGCAAGTATTTACTTCATTGGCTGGAGTCAAAACTGGCAAGGTCTGGCGGAAATCACCGGAAAAGAGAAGTTTGATGTTACCCATAGTGCGAGCCGATCATCGTATGCCTCGCAGCATTCGGTCAACTGCTTCTACTGCCTTTTCTTGGGTCATTGTGTATTCGTCCCAAACGATAAGACTTTAAGTACTTTAAGATCTTTGAATACTTTTGCTTTGTCATTATTTCAACACATCACATTGCTTCTTTGGCAAACTTGACAGATCTGTTGATATTCGTTACCCGGCGACCATGCGCATCAAATAGATAAGTAATAATTCTAAAAATAACCAAAAAGTTTTCAGTTTTTGATTCTTAAGCCCCTTAAATAGTTTTTTTGTAAATGTCTTCCATCGATCTCTTCGACCTTTTCTTGCTTTATCATATGTATTTAAAAATGAACGTGGAATTATGCGTGGAACGGAAAATTCAGCAGTGTCCCTTGTCATTTAACAATTAAGTTTTTGACAGGCATATCTTAGGGAATAAGGGCTAATTTATTAACAAATATGTAAGAAAATATCGCCCTAGTGACTTTAGTGGTGGAAGAATATAAGCAAAAAAACGTGAGATGGGTTACATAATTTGAGTTTTTATAATATTCCTGTTCCTTTTTATAATATTAGTGTACCTATAAACCTTCCTCTGGAATCACTCTATCTACTGAAAAAAACCGCATTAAAATCCGTTGCGTAGTTTTAAAGATTGAAGCCCACATACAGACGGACAGACGGCGACCGCGACTTTGTTTTATAATATGTAGTGAAGAATAAGAGTCGGCCGCCTCGGCGCCTAAAATAATGGCTACCGAGTAGCCCGCAACGAGTTAAACTCAATTTCAAATGCGAGTAACTCGTATTTTTCAATATAAATAATTTACCTTGATAATCTGAGCTTGAAATTTATCAACCACGTCGGTATCTCTGGTCGTTATTAAGATCTTGCATCCAATATCGAACGCTTCAAGATGTTTCTTTTCGTTGACCTCATCTAGCACCAATAGGGACTCTTTGAGGGTGTTTTCTGCGAATTGAGACTTGAGTTTGTCTCGTAGCTCCTGCCACGTCCAATCATAGCTGGAGAGGGATTGGCTGTCTGCGTTCGAGCCAATGCTTGACATTGATACAGACGAGTTCATGTAAGAGTTGTGCATGTACATCGATGATGCTTTTCGGTACAACCTGTAGATGATAAAAATATCATATTAGTAAATACACGTAAAATTAACAACAAAGTATTCCAATAGAGAGATAGTATCTCTCTCCAGGCAAATGTTATGCCTAGGGACCGAAGATGAAAATATTCCAAGGACATTAGCAAAATACAGTAAAAATTTCAAGGACATCAGAAAAATACAGGAGACTGTTTTTCTTTTTAAGAATACTTATTTAACACCAGATTTGGCCGAGTTCACAGCAAACTTATCAGTGAACGCGTAATCTAACTGCCTCTAAACAAAACATCACTTTGTTTTGTGCATTTTTAATGGATGATTAGATATGATTGCAAACCACAAACACATTAACTGCTATTACTACAACGCACTATCCACAAATAAAACATTGACTCACTTGTTCTGCTGACTAATAATGTCATCTTGTGTCTTGCAGTTGCCAAAATTAAGCCAAAAGACGGCCCCGTTGAAGGTTGAATTAATGAGATCGGGATTGTACCGCAACGCGCCAAGGGCCACCGAGGTTTTGCCAGAGCCGGGCATGCCATGAAGTGCCAAGATCTTGTGCCGAGTTAGAGATTCTAACTTTGACACAACCTCTTGCTCCTGAAATTAAAGTAACGTCACATTTATATTCTCCAGTTGCGACTGAGCTCTATACGAGCAAGTCAGCAAAAGCCTTGTGTATAATCGAACCAATTGATTCCCGCCATAGAACCTATTAACAGTGAGCCTCATAGTGACACTACAGTGCTCGACAAAGGAAATCCTTTTTACGTTTACTGTGACAACGGTCTGTGACGGATCAGAAATCTATTGGTCCGTCTGTATCTTTGAACAGAAGTTGGCAATCTCGTAGACAAAGAAATGGGTGAAACTACATAAAAACTAAGCAAATCGTTATTTAAGTGTCGAAATAATTGTCAAACACAATGGGTTTTATGATTAAAAAGGACTATCAAGATTGATACTCAAAATGTGCATAAATACGGAGCAATTAGCAAGCGTTAGCAAGGGTTAGCTTAAATCGCTTGATCCATTATGATTCACTATTTCTTTAATAATCTAGACAGTTCTTTTCACATTTTTATTGGCATGCTTTATCCTTAACCATGCAAAAAAATATAGTGGAAGCCCAGACCTTTGCAAAGTCTTTGCTTCTGTTAAAAGTTCTGTCAAATATTTTAGTATATTGAAGCTGTAGTGGCAAAGTTAGAAGAGTGATATCAAAAAAACAAGAATTAAATTTGGAAAGCTAAGTCATAATAGCAGAATGCAATGAAACATCATTTGAGATCTCTGGTATTCCCTCTCTTTGCATCGGCAATGGTTTCAGATTTGAACTATCATTTATCTCTTAAACGGATATTCAGGCTACGTTTCCACCAAAGATATACGAAGATGATCAAAGAATGTTTTTAAAGACCCATTAAAATTAACTCGTATGCATGTTCCTCATACCTTTGATGGAAACACTGCTGAAAACTGTATAGTACGCTAAAATCCGGGCGCGGAGCACAGACGAATTCGAGCGTTAACCCGCTGCTACCTATCTTTATCGCCGCGTGCAGTAATATTGCCTTCACGCTCGAACTGTGCGACGCACGTGCTCAAGTGCTCGAATTTTGTTGTCCTCCGCGACCGGGCTTCGACTAAATAGCGGAGACTGCTCCAGGGTACATACCAAAGCAGCCCGTTGCACGTAATGCTCCGGGAGCCTTGGCACGTCGCCTCTGCTGAGGCTGTCCTCGAAACTGCTGCTGAACATGGGCTCGTTGTATTCGACATTGAGCTTCTCCCACAGCCAGTGGTAGTCCTTGAAGAGGCTGTCTACGAACGCCTGGTAAGCGTTGTTGTCGCCATTTTGTGCGATCACGTCGAGCAGGTATCGAGTGCGCTCGCCGCGGTTCGGCTGAAACACAAACACAGTGTTATAATAATACAGCCTCAATATGTCTCACTGCTGGAGCACAGGCCTCTTCTCAGTATAAGAGGACTGTGGTTCCCATGTGAGGTCAGTGCGGATTGGGAACGACATTATTCGATGCTATGGGCAGTTTACCATCATTGAATAAACAGAAGTTATTAAATGTCAAACAAGATTCCCCACACAAATTTCGAAAAACTCTGTAGTTTAACAGGCTATGGGTCAAGTCACTAGGCAAACTTTTAGATTGACATTTCAAGTGTTGTTTTTTTTATTTTTGCAGTATACCTACCAAAAGTTTGTATTTTTTTACTATTTCTAGAAAATCTAAAATGCCAAGGCACGGATGGCGAGACATTGTCGTCCGGAAGAATCTACTTCTATATTTCTTAATGAAATCTACGCCAGAACGAAAAAAACACGAGGGTCACCTGACCCCAGTAGGCTTAGCATGGGAATACACGCGCGGGATAGAGGACCAGTCATTTTCTAACATGTCCAGTTAGACAGTGACAGGTCTATCTCGCACTCATCTCCACTCGTGCCTTACTGTGATAAGCCGGCAGATCCTTCTAGATCCTGTATATTACTGCAGATACTTACCAAGTTCGAGATGTATTCCAAGTTTTCATCAGTGATGACCTTTTTCATAAACAATTCGTCTACTATGTACAAAATATCGAGGTCTTTGACAATGTCTTGATGGTGGTGCTGTAGGCGGACCCTATACTTGTTATCCATGGTGTTAGAAACATCTGCAAAAAAAGGGTTAAATCAATTTACACAGGACAACTGGACAGAACAGAAGTTTGTGAATCCGGATTATGAAAATTTGAGATCCTCCGTTTTCATTCCCGATGTAAACGAATTATTGTTTCGGAGTCTTAGATCTTATGTATAAAGTATGTATTCATTTATACGTATAGTCTGGGGATTTATGTATTTTACTTGTATTTTTATAAATGCGCCTCTACCAATAGGTCTACTAAGACTACTAAGTTGTCTATGGTGATGTTGTACTTGGGCTACAGACGCGTGGTATTTTATTAAAGTCACTGTTACGGCGCTATTACCGGCAAGTTCAGTTTGGCTTCAAATACTTCTTGTCTACATGTCACTTTATTTTGGTATATAATAAACCTAAGTAGATAGGCCACCAGAACGTCTGTTTAAAAAAAATCCACTTTGATGTTTTGACAAATTGTAAACGAACAACACGTACAAACACATCTTTAACTCATTCCTGCCTGTTTTGTTTACAAACACTTGTTATTCCACCAAAACAAAAACTGAATTTTGATCCGAATTGTAATTAATTATAATCATGAACGGGAAACACACACGGATAATTTATTTATGTAACTAAATAACCAAATGCACCGAGAATCCACAACAACGAAAAAAAATAGAGCAGACTTAAAAATAAAAAATTGCAAAGCATAACAAAAACACGTTTACGTTTCTTGAGATGAAATTTTATCCTTGTGCGCTGGCGCAAATTCTGGTAAGATTTTTTAAATTGCCCGTGATTCATTTGCACGTCGTACACGACCTCTACGAGGCGCGGCGGGGCACTGACTGATTGTGTCGATCTGTCGATGGACTCTATCTATCGGATAGTCAGCAAAACTTAATTTATTAGCATCTTAGACGATCAACGAGACCACAGATTAGGTAAACCACAGAACGATTAGTGTTATAATTATAACCCGTTGAAGTAATTAACTTTCTTGATGTTGTATTGGCATTATGTATTGAGTTAGTATTATGCATTAAGTAACTAGTACGTAGCTTCAACCAACTGAATCGCTGTTTTTGTGGACTTACTATACATGATAATTGGTGTTATTTAGGTTTATGATATACCTACTAGGCAGGCGCGAATTTTAGAAGCGACAGACGAACGTTACTCTTTTAATTGAGTAGGTACTTGCACATATACGTTCGTGTATGGTAAGTACATACATATATGAAGTTTTGTGTTGTTTTGAAAAATAAACAAAATAATAACGTGATAAATGATTTTACCTACATTTAAGGCACTGTAAGTTTATGATCGAGAAATCGCCGTGTCTACAGAGGGTTTAATTGGCTATACCTCTTCCTACCAAATGAGATCCACTGAACGTTTGGATTCGTTAATCTTTTGTAGAATTAACCGTAATTATATTTTTTCCGTGTGGTGTGGTGTGGGTTTAGGTATGCTTTAGGCGACGGGCGATGTGTCATTCTCTCACTTCAATTTACTTACAACAACATAAACATCACGCCTGTACTTATTTCCAAATGCGGTTGGCAGAGCTCACAGAACGTTATACACATTACATGTAGTCAAAACCACTCACAAATAATATAATTTAAACACATTTGAAAGCAGTTACAAAACTTGAAGAGATCATGGTTTTGACTATGTACAGTTTCGCGGGCTCTGCCTAACTAACCCATTTGTGAATACAAGCAGGATGTTTATATACGAATGTAGAAATTACCTTTAATATCACTTTAGCAGGGCAGTATTTCGAATAACAGCAGAAACAGTATTCGTGGTCCAAATTTACCAAAAACAACTAGTTTTTGCCAACTGTGATACCACCGGTCTTTCTCTTCAAAACACACGGCCGCGACGCAAAACAACGGTCGCCAGACACGATCCGCAAGTCACAAACACTACGTTCCTAGCCAAGTTTATTTTACTTTAATAATCCAGATTTCCACGTCCAACAACTGCTCGAGATTTTAAATACAGAAATACGTGAAACGGTGTGATCTGTTCACGATTAGTATTCAAACTGCGGTGTCTTAACATTACGGCGACCTTGGTAGTTAGAGCCGCCTACATAACAAGGTAAGTAAGCATCCATCTCGCCTAAATACGAGAATGATTCGGCGGTCACAGGCTACTATGATGGCCAAGGCCAAGACCAGCGTAAGCTTGGAAACATGACCACGTAATAACAAAAGTACCTTGCAAAGTGATTCAGGACAAAACAATAGATGAATAGACATTGGAAATGAAATTTGAGAGCCGTTCGTTACCATTGCATATTTTACAGTAGCAAATCTCCTAACACATTTTATTGTGCAATTGATAAGCATGTAAGTGTCAATGACCGAAACACATTTATCTTCTGGCCTTCGATTACTATTTGTCAGCGGTTCCTTATTTTTAATGCATCCACTAGGTATCCAATAGAACAATGTCAAGGCAGGGTCAGTCGTATCGTATCTCAAAATTTGGGAGATGGACCATTTGATAAATAAATTTGTTTATGCTACCTAGTTAAGATCTTGGTCATTATTTGACAAACGCAGCTTGACAAGGTCAGTTTATCAATTGGGTAGCTCTGCGATTACCTACTGATAACTTGGTCCTACCTGCCAGGAAGCGGTCAATACTGATAAGAGAAATACAAAAAATGGTAGGCTCTGTTATCATGTTTCGACGAAGCTCATACAGACAGCTCTTTAGAATGTGTGAGTAGCAGAAAATTTCACGAAAATGATTACGATTGTAAATCAATTAGGATAAACAAAGAAACACCTACTCGTTAGGAGTTAAAAAAATAGAGTTATTGTTCATCCGACCGCCGGTGTAGATATTTTTGGCGTTTGGCTCTCCATTAGAGTTGCATTATCTTGTGATGAGCTGCCTATTAATAAACAGTCTCAAAAGTTGTTTTTTTTCTTCAAAAACCGGTTTCCATTGTCTTTTATAAAGAAATGCGAATGAGATAAAGGAGATTTTAAGAAATAAACGGATCTACTACTAATACTACGGAATGTGCGCGTCTATCCGCTGCCGTGGTGCGTAGTTCCAGATGATGGGTCACGGATTGGCCCGAAACATGTCGAGCTAATCTCGATATAAAAAACGTGAGTAGTTACTTTTGTCACAAGGGATAAAGTATTTTAGTAAATATAATCTGTGAAAATTTCAACTCTCTAGCTGTCACGGTTCGTGAGATACAGCCTGGGGTGACAGACGGACAGACAGACAGACACATAGACAGCGAAGTCTCAGTAATAGGGGCCCGTTTTTACCCTTTGGGTACGGAACCATAAAAAGGCCGAAATTTTCGTACGAATAACAGATCGAAGCAACTTTTGTCCTGGCAACACTGCTTATAAGGTTGTCACACTAGCGAAGCATCACCGATCACCGATCACCGCGTGGCCAATCATCGAGTAACGAATCACTTGCGCGCACGTGGACACGGATTGGTATATAGCTTCGCTCGCTCGCTGAACGTAACGGGATGTGGTATCGTGCATTTGTCATACCTACGCCTTGCTTTTTCGAACTAAAAAGCTAAAAATAGATTGTGAAGGAGAGGACAATAAATATTTAAATGCTAAACCACGTCATACTACTACTTAATAGTAGTACAGAGTACAGGTCAAATATACTCCAAGTATGTGGATCACCAATCACCATGGTCAATAGACACAAGGTTAACCAAGGTTGCCTTTTGGGATAAGTCCACCTTTGTATTTTTATATTTATATACCTGACCTATCTATATTATTTCGAACAATCAAGAGCATTTGACTTTTTTTTACATTGGGCATACATATTTACATTACAAAACTCTTGTATTTTTTAACTGTAAATGTGTTGGGGTGTCATTTCGTCAACCAACAAGTTCTGACTTAAATCGAACGGGTAAAGCAGATAATTATGACGTAGTTAATAGTCATTTGCTGAGGATTACAACAAACAAAACAATTAATTAGCAATGTCATTTACCACAACAGACAAAATGGCCAAACCCCGACACTACATTATAGGTTAGTATAGTAGGGTGACGGCACCAGTTATGGACGGTTTAAGTTGACAAGCACCAGTGATGGACACTTCATTCATAATTTAAAGACCATAGAGTTGTGAATTGATTGTTGTAAAACAAATGACTTTTCGTTAGTGGGTAGTAAATAAGAGTCATTGTCCATTACTGGTTCTATGTCCATTACTGGTGCGGTCACCCTAACACTACATACAGGATAATTCATACGGTTACTGCAGATTGTGATAAATAATTAAATTTACACTGTAGTATAGCTTAATAGGGTAATTAAATATATCTGACTAAGAATACATAAATTTCGAACAACCCATAAAAAAGAACTTAAATCCTTTATAGGAACTCATTACCAATACCAACAAATCCTAAAATATCATCTCATTAGTACTATTCATTAGGAAGTATCATTTTTTAACAATTATCTTAATTACTTATGTATTTAAGATTAGGATTAAGATAAAAAATCAAATCTTTAATCTTCAATTTAATTAAAAAAGGACAGAGTTTGTGAAAAAAGCGTAGATATGCAATTATGCACCTTCTACCTACTTTATAAAAAATTTAAATTAATTTAGAATATGAATGGCAAGGTAACCTAAGGTGGTCCTTAAGAGATGTAAAAAATAGTTTCTCTGAAGTGATTGTATACTCTGTAAAAAAAAACATACATACATACATGTGACCGTCCATGGCTAAAGGGTCCTTATGGCAGGTATTGAGTTAAGCACAGTTCCTAAATCTATGTTAAATAAGCTATTTAACACAGAAACAATCATGACCCTAAGTCTCATAATTTTTTTTTTTAAAAACATCAAACTTACACTTGCTAAAATTGCACTTTCGAGAAATCGTCAAAAGAAGTTTGAAATTGATTTTAAGGATGTTCCCATAGGAAGTTACATAGATTATGATTGATTCTGTATCTCAAGGGGTTTTTCTTTTGAATTCAGTCATGGTTTTATTAATGCGACTTCCAGATCCTGACAAAACAGCCTTTGATAACAGCAACACGCTTATAAGAATGAAATTAATAAAATCATTTTTTTCAGCCTTTCCTTTGATATCTTGTAATCTGAACTATTGTATATAGTAGGACATATATAAACTTACATTTTAGGATAGAAATAAAATCATATAGTTAACGAAATATTTTTATTTTTATTAAAACGTGGTAATTACTATACTTTTTATTTTCCCCTACAACAATAACAAATTTAGCACAGTGAGTTCTAAAACATATTTATTCAGCCCACTAGAGTATCATAAAGTTCTCATTATTATTCTACAAGTCTTATTTTGTTATTTATATACGATCAAAGTTACGTAAAAATCACAATTTGACTCCCATACATTTGGGAAAAGGGTCCTTATGACCAATCACAGACAAAACATATGAATAATTACAAAATGGCACATTATTAACGTTATTTTTTTCCTAATCTTGTATTACCACACAATAATGAAGAAAAAAGGTTATTATAATTATACTCAAAATCTTTATCTGTAAGA
>BHDV01010800.1:22045-60619 GCA_005406045.1 Adoxophyes honmai
TCATCGTAACGTTACCGAGCGTTACACTTTTTCATAAGTGACTCCCAGCTCAACCTAATTTAAGACGTTGTCACGTCAAAACATTAAAAATATCACACCATACTTTGGGTAATGCTGATATAAAATAAGTCATAACAAGAAGTGAAAGACTCTCTACCCACTATTTCTGCCACAAATGCACAGCAATGGTATACTGTTGTGATGGATCTACCTTTTTTCTACTATTTTCAATGGTAGTCACAGGCCGTAACTTGCTAGTGTTTAAATGTAAAAATAATTTATTTTAGGTATCTATCTTTCTCCCATGTTTAGTCAAAGCGGGTTTTATCATGTTGGGTATAAAATTGTGTGTTATACTACATATATAATAGCTGTATAATATTACTATCCCTCTATGAATGTTGTATGTATAAAAGGAAAAAACATAAAACCTAATGAGATAACTATTCAATAAGTATTTAAAAGTATTTTTATTGAAATAGACTCATGGCGCATCAAAAATAGGTAATGTTCTTGAAAATTTACATGATATTCAACCTGTTTTCAATGTTTATGAGTTATTAAGATCACAGATGAACCAGGATAGTATTTCCTTATTCAGACGAGGAGCAATGTTAGAAATTTAACTTTACAACCGTAACAGTCTCATTCACAACCTCAATTCACAAAACAAACATCATCATGTGTGTTATTGCAAAGGGGGTAGGTTGAGGATAATTTCCAACGTAAAAAATACTTTCTACATAATCTGTAGTAATTTACTGCTACTACGGACTGAACAGGTCCCTATGAGTCATATACCCTATTGTGATACACAAACCATTATTGCAGCTGTATCCAGTTAAAATTTGTTTCCTTTCAGATTAATTTTCTGTTATGAAACAAAGGAAAGTTGTATAATCAACTAATGAAACTTGTAAATTGTGTGGTGAAGTAATAAGTATGAGAAGTTGTATGAAAATGGTGATATTTTTTTGGTGGTAGTCGAAGGAAATATAAAATTTCAAGTTGATTGAAAGTATATTACTAATTCCAACATATTTTATAAACACATTTTGAGTACTGATTTAAGGTTCTAATAACGACAATTCCAAAAAATCCTTTGTTATAAAAACACAAAATGTACTGCATTTTTAAGCAAACTTTGCTATGAATGATTTGTGTGATATTTAATTAAAGATTTATCAATACGATTACGTTTACGAAACATTCACAACAATACGGAATCATTGTGATTCCTTAAAGATAGCTAAATTACGTAGCAAAAGATTGGCTATCGAATATTAAACCCTGGAATAGGCAATGTATATTCACAAAAGTGAATTTTAAGTCATGATATAATCATACGTAAAAGTGAAAACATTACTTAAGTAATACGTATTTCATTATTTTCATTATGTGAACAGACAAGACAAGTCCTTGTTATAACCGTTCACAAAGTTTCAAATAAACAACAAACAACTTACCCCGTGTGGGCAACGGGAATCCTACACAGGCTTATTTATAGTGTAAATACATGATAAAGGTCCGTCTTGTGATTATGTGATAAAAGAACTTAAATCACCAAAAAATAAGAAAATAAAATAACACAAACAAACAAGTGTATCCTCCAATGCATTCATAAGTAATGCACTTTTGTGTGCATCTATTATCTTTCAAATGCATTTTATTGTTTCCTGTTGAATTTCAGCTCCACCTGTCAACACCTTACATGTGTATTATTGGTCAAACAATTTCAAACAGTTAGCTGTCATTGGTGGAAATTCTACTTTGAAGTTAAGTTTTGACAACGTAAACTTATTGCTTGTTGTTTACGGATACTTGTTATTTTGGGTATTTTTGCGGCCCGTCCGTTAGATCAAGTTGCAGAGTAATAAAATTAGTATTTTTAGTTTTTATAAGACTTTAAGCTGTTATAACATTAAAATGCAATATACAACTTACGACAAAGTGAAAAATAAATACAGCAACGGAGCGTCCCTTCTGACGAGATAGTTCACGCAACTCTCCATAGATGTCGGTAAACTTAACGTGGTAAGAGAATTACTTCTTGGTTCATTTTGTATGCTTGTAAGTTGTAGTTCACAGGTTCTCCACTAGGTGTCATTAAAACATTGTTTATTAGAAGTTGTTCTGATTATTGTAGAAATCTTGAATTCTATTTGCCGTCGACGCATCGCGTCGTTTAGTGCTTTATGTGTTCATGTCATAGTAGTTTAACCATCTGGTTATCCTGAAATTGCTAAACGTGGCACGGGATTTTTTAATTCATGTGCTCTGCCTCTGCCTACCCTTCTTGGGAATACAGGACAGGCGTGAGAATACGTATGTCATAGTAAGGGGGATTCTAAACGAACAAAACATTTTCACGGCATTTCATGGCCGGCAACAGTGGGCATTTCACTGTTTTTTCCATACGAGAATACTAAACGTTTATCGACTACATATTGTCGTGAAAATGTTGGCTATTTAATTTGGCTAAGTACTTAATTTACTTACTTAGTTTACCCAGTCATCGTATATTATATCTAACCTACCTATTGCTTTTTTACGTACTCGACCAACTTAATGTAGTCAACCGCAAAATGAAATTTAGCTAGCTGCTGGCTACGGAGCCCTCTCATGTGCGTGCCCGACACGCTCTTGCCCGGTTTTCACCATGTTTTCACGGTACATACTCGTCTGCTTTTAAGTAGGTAAGGCTGGAGCTAAGTAGGTATGCCACGTCTGAGTTTTTTAAATATTGAAATTGAAATGCTGGTACGATATTATTTTGACGTAAGTATAGAGGCCACAGTTTCACTGAGTAAATTGTTGACTAAAGACAAGACAGCATTGCAGGTACAATATGTAAGAAAAAATACTACTTATTACGAGCTGTTTTACTTCATGCGGTCACTTTTCAAGAAAAGTATACAACTTTAACGTAAAAAACTACACTTTCGATACCCAAAGACTTCATATAACAATAATACAATGATATCAATCGACGACATTTTGGGTATACAGACTTTTAATCCGATTGGACAATAAGTATCCGTAGGTACCTATAGTTCGCGACATATAACTAAGCAAAATTTTTGTAGCAGGGTTCTTACCCTGACTATAAAAAATCTTATCAAGTTTGATGTCGAGGACTACCTACTAGGTTGCTACTATTAAGACTGTACTTATAACTGTATACTGTAACTTCATAATATTTTTACCACACATAATATTTCGCAATCTTACCAATACAACACCGAATTATGATTGCAAAAACATTAGCGAAATATCAGGTAGAGCAGCTGTGTATCTACAAAAGATATCCGACGTACGCTTACAGTAAACAGACTATTCTTCACATCAAAACCATGAATGGCCGTGTGGCGGTGTTAGCCTATAATAAGATTTATTGTAACCGATCTTGTTTTGACAACGACAATGGCGGGATTCTTGGTGGTAAGACGGCTTTGTGTGGTCCGCATTGTGCGATGTAAGGAAAGTCAAAAATTGTTAACGATAACACACCTGGTTGTGAAAAAAATATCAATTATAAGTTTTGTGGTGGACGGATATTTAGTTCTATTAGGTCGAAATGGTTACTTTCAGTTTTCTAACGATGCATCGTACGCGAACTTAGGTATAAATATTAAATAATAGCTTTCCGCCCGCGGCTCCGCCCGCGTGGAACTCGGTTATATTGCGGTATAAAGCACAACTACAAGAAAACTTCTCGTTTCAAACGACACACGGCGCCATCGATCTATCATCTATCGATCGGTTATCGATTGATATCGATCTATCATCGATCGATATCGATCTATCAAGCAAACTATATTTTTGTTTTCCCTCGGGAACATCAATTTTTTCCAGGATAAAAAGTAGCCTATGTCACTCTCCGTGCCCTAAACTATCTCTACCTAAAAAATCACGTCAATCCATCGCTCCGTTTAGCCGTGAAAGACGGACAAACAAACAAACAAACAAACAAACAAACACACTTTCACATTTATATATTGGTACGGATTTCTTAAGGTATCGGTTTCTGTTTGGTGTCGGGTTTAGAATAACACATCTCCATTTCTTTCGTGAATTAAGTAAGAAGCAACTAACGCCTAAAACTTAACACCTAAAAGCTAAAAAGTCTATGTGAGAAGTGGCTACGAAATGTTAGTTATGGTTGACCCCGCTCTATGTCGCGTTTCGTGTTGTACTTTGCCTACCCCATTTGGGAATGCAGACGTCATGTGTATATGTTAGGTACTTAGAAGGATAATTGACTGGAGTACTTTGACCATACTTAACAGTAGTAACAGTGACAATCTAACGATTTACTATACTAGGACTCGATAGCGGTGAAACCTGTAAGTTATGGTAATGCTGTCCGATAGCTCGGGAGTCCCACAGCCAACTCTACAAACTCTAATCTAACATTATAAACATAAAAACGTCCGTGCTCACGTCACTAAAAGGCGATTGTTGTTAAATTTAATGGGGCATTAAATAAAATAAGATGGCCTGAGTCACGATAATTACGGTATTGGCTTTCGTCAAAGTATTACAGTACTGGAGGTGTCATGAACAATTATTTATGAAAAAAGACAGCATTTAAATTAGAGTTTTATCTTGGGATTTTGCTGAGCCACGTAGAGCATAAGCTCTATACCAGTACCACGCGTACCAATCATGGTACGAGAAATATGATCACCTTAGTTTTTTAAACAGAACGTCACTGTGGTGTGGTTATTATCTTGTCTAGCTCATTTGCGTGTCTTTGGCACTTACCATTCGCATCGTTTTCAAAATTGAAAATTGCATTAATGCAAAATAATACATACTACAAAGAAATTTTTTCACGTCATTTTCGTAAATTCCAAAGCTTCGGGAAGGAACATAATTGCCAAGAAGACTGTGCCGCAAGAAAAATGGCAGAAAGTTTTTTTTTTCATAATATAAGTAAAATTTTTTTTTTTGAATAGCCTATATACTTATAGCTTAATACCCGTTGCTGCGTAAAAGTATCCCCTTTTTCTTGCCAACACTTGTCTGTTTCTGGATAAATCTCGCCTGTCACACCTGAAACGCTCTAAATCATAAAAAAAACTAATTGACTTTTGTAACATGCCCATCGTTGCCTCTGGTTCACTTGATACTCCACGCTGCACATGAAGAATAAAACGAGTCAAGAATGTCAGGACAGGCAAACTCTCACCAGAGATTTAATGACAATATCATCTTTGTGGTCCATAGGTTACGGAGATTGACCCCAGCCTAAAGCCTATTTACCTATTCTGATTGGTGCAAAATCTGTCATAAACACATTTAATGCCCACTAAAGGGCTGACTTCACACAATTGGGTGTAGTTGGTACCGTAACAAGGAAGATGGTGATAAATCCTTGTACCTACTCGTATGCAATGAAAACAGGTCGGTTTTATTCGAAAGTCCTATGGAATTTGACTCGTTCTAATTTGTTATTTTTTCAGTCGTAAACAAGTTAAGCACACTTAGACATCACACCAAGTCACTACAATAAGATTGCAAAGTACACAGACACAGACATGTGGGAGCATAAAAAAAAGTACTTGTTTATAGGCAACGGAAACCACGTGAAACGTGAAAAAACAATGGAGGTGAGACAGATATAGGTGTCGGATGGCGTTATTTTTGATGTGTGTTGTAAATTAATAAAATTATTGTGGAAAAGCTGTTAAAACTATTATTTATTGCCAAAAGAGAGACCCGACACCCGAGCCTACATACATCAAGAATTGCAAAAAAATAGGAATGAAAGATAATTATATGGTTTTCAAGCATACATTTAAAAGCTGTGGACTGAAAACCATGCCTTGTAATGGTTAACTCAAAAACACCTTTTACTTATTTACGTAGGTAGATTAGCTTAGGGCTAATCGAGTACATATTTAGGTAGGTACTTCAAGCTTAGAAACAAGTAGGCCTCAATAAAAATCCTTTAAAACAGTCCCTTTAGCCTTGAATAGGTAAAATGCCTCCCAAAATCGTTATCAGTCCTTTCGTTTGACCCTATTAAAGAGAATCATTTTGGGTCCACTTTTACTTTGCTTAAGTCCAAATCGAAATCACATTAAAGTAATGGACATAAAAATAGTCGATTTGGGAGCAAATGTAAGTATCGAATGGGACTTAGGAAGTGCTGGTTATTTTACACCGACATTCTCTTGCGAATACACTCGGAAAGCTGATTTAGATTGTGCATTTTACGCTTTCAAAAATATTAAATGTTTATCTAACAAAAAGAAAAACACAATAAATATTGTTAAGTTAATATTTGTGCAATTATTTTGCTAATGTTACTCGACTAGCACTTTCGTAAGAGCTCCACGCAACTATTGCCAATAGAAACATAATGTGTACCATTTCGTGAAACAATGCGAACATCTTACGAGATCCACGGAAGAAATGGAGAGGTTCTATTGTAACCCCACACCACACACGCATACATATTTATTTTATAAGTACATTTCATGACATTTGTTAAAAAACCAGAAACAGTGTAATTCAAACGTATTGATTGTTCGAAGACCGCTGCCATTACCATGCGCTACCGTTGCCCTAATTAGTGGCAATTCATCGGCAAATGGACACATAATCAAAACGGACAATGAACGAATCTCGGTGTGACAGTCATTGGTCACAATGGAGGTAAATATCAGAGCTTTGCACGCCGCGCACGTCCGTGATTGGTCATTTCAGTATATCCTGTTAGACGCCACACGAATCCCGAATGAATTACGAGAATTGTTTATACGTCGATACTTACCGATTTCGTTTGATTCCCCGCAAAAAGATCGAATTAACCCGCGTTGTAGTTTGAATATCAAGCATGGTAGTTAAGACTTAGACTTGAGCTTAAGCTTACGTTACGATCTTAGCTAACGATAGGTTCTCTAACGGCCCAGTTTTCGAAGCGACCGTCTAATGTTTACGACTTCCTTTCCTCTCTTGCGGTAGAAAGTACATAGTTGAAGTTCACTTCAGGTTAAGTAATGGTATCGCTCCTATTCGAAGGCAGGATCTACACTGATTACCGGAAACTTCCAGAAATTAGCAAGTCAAGGATGAGCAGTAGCCATGTAGGTTATACAATCTCATAAGCTCATTTCCCATAGTCCATTTGATCCCTCGTTTACGGCGTCTATGCCGGTTTACTGTTATTAGCCCGACACCATTGTATAATTGCCATTAACCGGGCTTAAACGATTTAATTTTCGACTTTCCCTCAAACTTCATTGATGGCACCTAATCACAGCTCACGGACAAGATAATCCTCTTATTTATTGGCCATAACAACTGATACTGTCACCAGTACGGACCTACAGATTTATAAACAGTTTGGTGCTAATGAAATTATATTGAATTGCCATAAATTACGCGACGACAATGGTCCGAGGTGGGGTGACCACAATGATGAACCAAATTGGAACTATTTACAATGGCTGTATTTGGGTTTAATAGCGCTGGTCACAACACGGGACCACCCTTAATGTTGGTGCACCTAGCGGCCTACAATTGTGTCGGGCGACGTGTTTGGCCGGGTACAGATGTGTGACGTTGGTAATTTATTGGAGTTAACTGCATTGAATTAATAGTCTATTGTAAGACCACACGCACCTAGTAAGTTATTGTGATTTTCTTCGCTAGTAATGCAATCTTCAACGGTTTTGCCGCAGCCTTGAGTAGTGTTACATGCGTGTGGAAGTCTAACCCAATAATTATAATTATTCCACATTAGTGACTGGTAATTAAGTAACGAAAATAACGTAGACACATTTCTCGGGTTTCCGAAAGACGGTTTTTATTCACATGATTCACCGGTGCCTGACCATTTTTTGTCCCTCTCGTCTCGAACAATGCCAGCAAATTGATGATAATAAACGATGCGGTCGGGTTGAAGCTGCACAATTCATAATTAGGGAATAATTTTATAAGATATTCTGAGTTATTCCCGCGAGCTCCCATTCGGTCCGTGACGTGACTAAAATTGTCCGGGATAAAGGGATGTGGGGCAACAGGAGCGTAGGTAGCGGAGCGGAGCGCGGCCTTCCGTCAATATCGTAGACAGCGGGACACCATTGTCGCTGCTCCCATTGTGGCCGCTGACGCTGCGAAGCACTGACCAAAAATCATTAATTTTCTATCACAAAGCAAGAACCCACAAATCGAAGCCCTGGAGAAAAAAATGGGCCCATTCAGGACCGGTCACTGACACAGATACGAATGCCAGCCGTATCGTGAATATTTCCATCTGAGTTTTAATTATACGATTTTAGATGACGCGCCCGCCGACAAAGGCCACGGACGAGATTTGATTATTCATACCAACTTTGTAATTTTCATCACAATAACGTATGCGTTTGAAGCTTTAAATATCTGACATTTCCCTAAATTGATACTGAATCATGCACACAAATACTCAGATATCAATATTGGATACCTTTTTGAAATAAAGACTTCGGTTCATAACCCAAGTGGATTAAAAAAACTAAACAATCATTGTCCCTTAGTTCCCCTACCAGCGCTAGTACGTTAGAGTATTATTTCATTTATTCTGTGGCGCAGGCACGTGTTCCAACGTACTTGAAAGATTATAATAAACTCGGTGCTTTGTTGCATTACAAGTCTCGAATATGAAACAGGAGCGACAGCCGTCGTCCTCGCGAGCCCGTGGCCTAACCCGTACTCGGTCTACGTTGCTGTATAAATCACGAACTCTTTTGTGATTAATGTCAACGTTAAAGCATAAATATTCGTATTTAGTGCAGCGCAGTCCTAACGTCCGTAACCAAACCGGATTAACGAGACCTCCGAATGCGGCGATAAATAAACCTTGCAGCTTACTATTTACTCATCGGGTCACAATCACGTATTAAAATCCCCACATAAATCTAAAATCATCCGGCTAGATAAAGAACCTTTTTTCATATCACCAAAATATTTAAACAAATCATTCAAGTATTAATAACATGTGGCGTAACAAACACGATTAAGAGCGCTAAGTCAGAGCTCCAACACAGATGCTTGGGGTAAATTAAAAAGCGTCACAGAAAAAATGGTCTTTGTGTTGGCTAAATTCTCTTTATCTGGTAAACCGGAATCTGCGGCCCCTCGCCAAATAATGCTAATCATAATGGCATTACATTCATTCGCCGGATTTCGTCAAGTATCCCGAGATCGGTCCCGAATTCCCTTAATTTTTTTCGTCCCGTGATCTCGTCTGGAGCTTTTTTCATCACGAATCACTAATTTAATCGGAGAAACGATTGTGTCTGCTAATTGAAATTAAAATAAAATTTGCTAACTAATCACGTCAAAAAAACTTTAGTAATTTGCAAAAACAGAATTAACTTATTTATTTTTAACGTAGGTACTCGTAATTCTGTGATGATTTGATATTAAAATTTAAAAATATTACCTCTACAAATCATTGCACATTTGGCCACAATATCCCCGTATAAAGATACAATTATGAGTTAATGCCAAGCTTACAAACTGTGGCCATTAGCACAACTGATACAAAATATTTTGACGTTTACTGCGAGAAAATATGTATGGGTCCTCGGGGATGGCGTGCATTAGGGCCATGGAAGCAGTGTGACAAAGCGAATGGCAGACAGCTTGGAAGATCGATTCGATTTATGCGTTTTTTGCGGAAACACAATAGGGTGTATTTATCGACAGATAATGGCATCGAGGAACATTTGGCGGGAATCGTCATTTGGTAATGTGGTTAGTTTCGGTGATCAGAATCACATGTCATGTCACACTCATCGATATTTTTAAATCGCAATGATTTTGCTCAAAATTAAGAACAGCTTTCGAAATTAAAATTGAGCATAGTCCAAGTGGACACTAGGCGTTTCAAGTACTTTTTGGTGGTTTTCCGTTAGTTTTGGTCGTCTGATGATTTCTCTCGCCAATGCACGCAATCAAGATGCTTAAAATTTTCTTTTAGAGGCCATGTAAATTCCAGTTCACAACTACGCATATCATCAATCTTTGTTGATAGGATACTTACGTTCAAAGATAACTATCATGTGAAAATAAAAATACTCGTTTCTTTGGACTCAATCTGCGTCAAGAATGCGTCAGGGAGATATCCGTATGTGTAGGAAACGTCGTAATTCTTTTATCTTAAGAATAAGATAATGTTTGTTTAACGTATCTCTCTTCTTTTGTAGTAGGTGACTAAGTGATTAATTCGGACCATCAAGCTTGACAGCTGACGATGGATGCGGAAAAAAATATTTTCATCTAACATCTGAGCGACGTGGTGCAGGATGTGTCAGTAATAAAAAGTAGATTTAACGTTTTCAGCGGTTCGCCTAAATCGCTGCCAGTTTATTAGGAGCTCTGATAGCTCTGTGGGCTATAGCGTTGCTGTTTATCAAGTGGGATGTCAAAGGGGGCTTGGCGGGTCATAGTGCACTGGTGGGTTTTAAGAATCGGCTGACGAGTCGGTAGTGTTGTGATTTACAACTTCCTGAGCGAGCGGGCGTTACGTTGGCACTGCATTTGATGGCACTGGACTGAGCCACATAATGATAACTAGTTACGATGCAAGATTTACGTCCTCTTTTAATGTTCTGTACATTGGCTGCATGGTAGATGTTCGGGAAAGTAAGAAGACTGTTCGTAGATAATTTATGGCCCTCGCAAAGATAAATAAGTTATTAAATAACCGTAAACAACGGGTCGTGCAAGAATGTATGAAATCCTTCTGGTCTTTAAAAAAAGAAATGGGGAATTTATATGTAGCTATTACGAATTTAATAGGTGCGCATTCAGTTAACTAATTGTAGCTCTACCTAGTCTGTATCACCTGTAAGCCCTACCGTATATAAATTGCAAGGACAATGAAATTAAACATGTATCATCAATCATCATATCTGCAGTTGAAAATTTGTCCGTCAAAGTTTTTAATCAAGTATTCCTAAAGGGGTAGGCAGAACACACGAAGCGCTACGTAGACAAATGTTTCAGTATTTCAAGTTTTTTTATGTTTTAGATAAGTTAAAAGTGACAGGTTATCGCCTAAAATATACCTTTACCTATTTCAATCAAGAAAACGTGCACGTTTTCTGGAATAGGCTGAACATCAATAGAATGATGTAAAAGTACCTATCTCCTTAATAAGAGCTCTATCAATCAGGAGCGCAATTCTCACTGATGTAGTGTCAAAGTGGCAAGTTAGTGATAAAGGAACAAGACTATGGAAAAGAGATAAACAAAAACACCAGCACATATGTACATAGGTTCAAAACTGCATGTGCATATGATTACTTAAATAAAAAATGCATCTTGTAATGCGGCGGCACCGCCAAAGCGATCGCGAAGCAATTTTTGTGCCACACCGAGAAAGCCAATAACAGCCTTTTCATGTGTCCCGCTGCTTTCAAACTTCCAAGTTCAAGTACTCGCTCTGCTAAGCCACTGATTGATATCGGACGATCAAAAACCTATGCACTTTGAACCGAGGGCCTCATGCGAGCAAATCGCGGTAGCGGTAAACGCTTTGTGTATTAATAACAAAGCCGGATGCTCATGCTATAGTTTTATATTTTATGCTATAAACAAGACATGTTTAAGTTTTGAGTTATCAGTCTGTCAGCGACGAAACGTTTTCTTCTTCATCGTTCCACTACTGCGCTGGCTGAACATCCTATGTGGAATTTGGTGTCCAACATGGAAGAACGGTTTTTTTTTAACAAAAGTGCTGAAATTATACCCTCTGTGTTGCCTGTTTTTTGCATTTCAAGAATGGTGATGTGCCTAAATTGTAAATTTTGTTCAGATTTTTGCTGGTAAAGTAATCTGACAAACTTTTTTTGATTAACAAAATAAGGAACGATACCTAGTCATATTTTTTCTTATAATATAACATGACCAAACCTCTTGTATCCGGGGTGCAAATATTGTCGGTTGTGTCAAGAACACCACTAAATAATAAAATATGGAGTCATAAGTATTTGACAATTTAACACATAATTATGTGGTTGTCAATTTATTAAAAAAATATTTAGATTTAGAGTCAATTTAAAAGAATTACCGATAGCATAGGCAGCATATATATACTTAGTCCTTTTTATTTCTTGCATGTCATGATTTCTATTCTATGTATTGAATATAGTGCTGTGAATAATGAACCTTATCTAGGCACGCTAACTCAGTTCTCAGAAAACTCATATCTTTGAAAACTTGTACCAACCTGTTGATAACTCACCATTGCCTTCGAAAATTTTTATTCTTATCATTTACTCACAACAGTCGCATGCAATTTTTTCGCCTAAAAATAATGCCTGTAGGTAGTTCCAACACTTATCAGCTGGCACGCGTGTAAAATGAAAAACATAATGTCGTGTAGCGACCTTTTGGATGCTAAGTAATAGGATGCAACGATGACGTCATTGCGTGAGTCAAGTTTGGGTGATAAGCCGAGTTATCAGACTGCAGGTAGAGCACAGAACAAAGGGGCCAACGCCACTTCAGACACGGCTGATAAAAACTAATCATAATCTTACCAGGAATCGCACGCACTGCGCGAGGATTATGCACTTCCGTGCCGTTTTTTTACACTGGGAATGAGTGCAACGCAATGTTGTCTCATGATGTCACGAACACGATTGTTATTTAGTTAAAAACAATAGAATCGCGTTTGTTATTATTATTATTTATTAGTAGGTATCTCACGAAATTCATTATCTTTCTGTAAGTGGAATTTATTCTACTTGAACTCTATGTAGAGTTAGATGTTAGAGCTTCATATAGACTGTAAAAAATTACGTCTAGCTAATTAGAACGTATAAAAACAGATTGGTCACACGCCTTACAGAGCAGATTCTATTGAAGTTTAGATTAAAGCTAAACAAACAAAGTACCGCCATGTTTATAAAAGCTCGCAAAGCTCGCTTCTGTTCATGCCAATCTTGCGGCGAGCAACTTGTTGCCGTTGTGAACTTTTAAGAAAAACGAGAGGCCGATATCGGAGTGCTCTGTCGGGGGAGGAGCTCGCGCGGGGAGCCGGCCGCGCCACCGGTCGCTCAACTCGCTGCACGCCGGCACTCAGTCGGTTCCCACACGCCGTCGGGAGTGGAGTGTCTGCGCGCCTCACCGCCCGATCCGTTATGTGTCGTACTTCGTAACAAGTTTGACGGGAAATTCGTGAAGTTTTCCGAGCGCGACCGCGATGTGCGCGTCAATAGCGAACCAAACAGTGACGATTTAAATTAAGTGACAGTTGAAAAGTGAATAGTTCGAGATGTTGTCGATAGGATTATTGGCGGTCTGGTACTCGGCGTGGTGCTGGATGTCGCTGAGCGCCGGCGGCGCGTCGCTGACGAGCCGGGTGGCGGAGGCGCCGCAGGAGTGCGAGTGGCAGCGCGTGTCGGGCGGCGCCGGCGAGCCCACGCGCGTGCAGCTGGCGTGCTCGCTGCGGACCGCGGCCGGCGCCACGGACCTGCTCGCCGGCCTCAGCGCCTCGCAAGCGCAGCGCATCACCGCGCTCGACCTGCACTGCACCGATGTGCTCTTCTTCGAGAGCTCCCTCGACATCGGGAGAAGGAAAGAGGAAGGAACCGAACTACTTTCGCGGTTCCACAACCTCAAGGAGCTGCGAATAGAATCCTGCAAGATACGATACGTGCCCTCCGCAGTGCTTTCGCCGCTCAGTGGTTTACGTGCTTTAAGCATACGGACTCATAACACGGACTGGTCAGCCATGTCGATGGAGTTTCATAGAGACACGTTCCGAGGGTTGACCGACTTAAGGTCTCTGGATCTGGGTGACAACAACATTTGGATTTTGCCCTCTGAGATATTCTGCCCGCTGTATAACTTGAAGGAGCTGAACGTTACTCAGAATAGGTTGCAGGACATCTCTAACCTGGGCTTCTCGGATTGGGGTAACGGCCCCACCGCCCCCGGTAAATCGTGCAACACGGTATTGGAAACATTGGAAATGTCGCACAACGAAATTAGTGCGCTGCCAGATAACGGCTTATCGAGTTTACGCGCTCTTCAAAAGTTGTTTCTGCAAAATAATAGAATATCAAATGTCGCTGATCGCGCATTCGTCGGGCTGAGTGACTTACAAATACTTAATTTGTCTACAAACGCTTTAACGGCTTTACCGCCCGAAATGTTCCAGTCATCAAGAGACATTAAGCAAATATATTTGAACAATAACTCTCTGAGTGTGCTCGCACCTGGACTCTTGGAAGGATTAGACCAGTTGCAAATATTAGATTTGTCTGTGAACGAATTGACGAGTGAGTGGGTCAACAGAGACACTTTCTCGGGATTAGTTCGCCTTATAGTTTTGAACTTATCTCATAACAGAATTACTAAAATAGATGCGCTATTGTTTCAAGATTTGAACAATCTACAGTTTCTAAGTTTAGAGTTTAACAACATTGCGCGCATTGCAGATGGCGCCTTTTCTAATTTGAAGAATCTCCACTCGCTCTCGTTGGCTCATAACAACATTATAGAAGTTGATAGTAGCCATTTTTCGAATCTGTATGTACTAAATCAATTATTTCTCGACGGGAACAGAATAACGAAAGTGGACCTACGCTCGTTCGAGAACATAACGAAGCTCCACGATTTAGGCCTCAGTGGAAACCAGTTATCCGAGGTACCGGAAGCTATAAAGACGTTAAGATTCTTGACATCTCTAGACTTAGGCATGAATAGAATTACGAAAGTCACTACCACGCAATTTGAAGGATTAGACGATTTGTATGGCCTAAGACTAGTGGGAAATAAGATCGAAAAAATATCGAAGGATACATTCGTTGCCTTGCCGTCCTTGCAAATATTGAATTTAGCTTCAAACAACATCGACCAAATAGATGACGGTGCTTTTTCATCCAACCAGCAATTAAAAGCTATCGGACTAGACGGAAACAAATTAGTGGATTTAAAAGGAATATTTACAAACACGCAACCTCTTGTTTGGCTCAACGTATCAAACAATGAGCTACTTTGGTTTGATTACAGCCACATTCCTTCAAATCTCGAGTGGCTCGACATGCACGAAAATAAAATCGAGAAACTTGAAGACACTTATGGAGTCAAAGAGTCTTGTAATGTAAAGATGCTTGACGTCAGCCATAATAAAATCAGAAATATTGACGAATTCTCATTCCCAAGCAGTATTGAAACAGTCGTTTTGAATAATAACCATATCGAAAAAATAAACCCCGGCACTTTCCTGCAAAAGTACAACCTCAACAAAGTAATGATTTATTCAAATAAGATAAAAACACTCGAAGTCGGCGCTTTTGCTATATCAGCTGTTTCAGAGGAGAAAGATTTGCCAGAGTTCTACATCAGTGAAAATCCATTTGTGTGTGACTGCACAATGGAATGGCTGCAGAGAATTAACCAATTAAGTGACCTCAGGCAGCGCCCGAGAGTAATGGATTTAGAAAGTGTAAGGTGCTCTTTAACTCATTCACGAGCAAAATCGGACGTGCTTCTACTCGAGGTCAAATCTTCTGAATTTTTGTGCGAGTATGATTCACATTGTTTCACTTTGTGCCATTGTTGTGACTTTGACGCCTGTGATTGCAAGATGACTTGTCCAGATAGGTGCTCGTGTTATCATGATCTCACCTGGAGCTCCAACGTGGTCGATTGTTCGCGCGCCGGCTACGATCACGTGCCGGACCGAATACCGATGGACGCGACCGAAATATACTTGGATGGAAACGATCTCAAAGAATTAGGCAATCACGTTTTCATTGGTAAAAAACGACTCCAAGTTTTGTATCTCAATAATAGCAACATAAACACAATACAAAATAGAACATTTAACGGGATCGAATCGTTAAGAATACTCCACTTAGAAAACAATAACTTGGAAGTTTTGAGGAATACCCAATTTACCAAGTTACAGAATTTGAACGAGCTTTACTTGCAAGAAAACAAAATCAAAATAATAGAAAATGATACATTTAATTATCTGCCTTCTCTCGAGCTCTTGGACCTTGACAATAACGGCTACGTTGATTACATGCCGTGGCGAGTCATTACGGACAACAATCCCCGCACGCGGGTCTCGGTGGACGGAAACAACTGGATATGCGATTGTAAAGACGTGGCTCAGCTGAATCAGTGGCTGATAAAAAAATCAAAAGACACAGAAACCATGATGTGCTACTTCGCTCACGGCCAACCAATGAATAAAACCATCGCAACCGTTGCTAAGGAATGTGTATCAGACACTACTACCGAAGAAACCGAGACCGAGACCCTAAAGCGATTATTCATTGAGTCGAATGACGGTGTGGAAAATTACATACCATATATCGCAGTAGTACTCATAATAGCAATTATTCTTTTACTAATGTGCGCTCTGCTCTTCATGTTCCGAGAGGACTTTAAGTTATGGATGCATTCGAGGCACGGCGTCCGCGTATTTAGTTCGACGCCTAAAGACATGAACGACAACAAAAACAAACGGTTCGATGCTTTCTTTGTGTACAACCCGCGGGATGAAGATTTCGTGACTCGTGCAGTTAGTTCCGAGTTAGAGAATTCCGGTCACTCCTTGTGTTTGCAACACAGAGACTTGCAGCTTATTGAAAGACGCTCCGGCGATAGTTTAGTGAGTGCATCGGAAAGTTCTAAGAGACTCGTGATAGTGTTATCGATAAACTTTTTACAACAGGAGTGGTACGCGCCCGAGTCAAAAGCGGCCGTACAGAGTGCTATAAACTCAGTGAACGTTAGACACCGACGTCAAAAGATAATATTCTTAGTGACGACTGACTTGAGTGCCATAAATATAGATCCGGACTTAAAAGTGTTGCTCAAAACGTGTACAGTGATCGTGTGGGGTGAAAGAAATTGTTGGGAAAAGCTAAATTTTCGGTTACCGGACGTGGACGTGACACTGCCGAATCGGACGCTTCATAACGCGAATAATATTAAAACAGGAAATAGGGAAGGGTTTGGGCGGCACGGGAATCTGAGGTATACAGCGCCGCCCACGTCACAGGATCCTTGGTACAAGTACGGGATGGCGCCGCCCGTGCTGATGATGTCGAGTCCCATGCACTCGACCAGCGCGAGCGCAGAGGTGTCCGCTCGCAGCACCGAGGACGAGACGTGCTCAGTCGCGAGTAGCGAGGGCGGCCGCCCGGACGACCGCCTCGCCCATCACCACAGCTACGTCTCAATCGACAACCACCAGTGCGAAGAGCGACCCCTCAGGCCCGTGCAGCAAATACCCATGTCCAACACTAGGCCTAATAACATGCGAAAGACTTATTTTGTTTAATTAATATATGTGATTTTGATTTATTTTGTACATTCTTGTAAATATTTGTAATATAGAAATGAAGTAGAAGTTAACAAACGCACGTTAAAAGTACCTATGAATGACACTGTAAAATACATTTTAGTTAGCAATTTTTGGTGCTGTATTAAAATTATTAGATGGATATTAAGCATACTGTTTTGTCTGTCAGGGCTTGATTTTAGTACTGAAAGTACCCACAAAATGAATGGGCTGTTTTGAATCGTACCAATTTGTCGCATTTATCATGTATTTGTACCTGTCAGCTTAATTTCTCTCTTAACTTTGTAAACATGTCTGCCGTAGAGCCATAACATTCCCGTCGTATAATGACTATGTAAAGACGTAACTGGTATTTTAAGGTTCCTGATTAATTTTAGTCCTGGCATAATTGACAGGTTATAACGATAAAATTTGTGATAATTTTAGGTACTTATGTATGATCAACGATGAGAATAGTTAACGAACTTGATGATACTATAAGGTGTATAGTTCGTTTGTTTCAAACATAAATATGATTGTAAATACTGTATTGTTATGAACCTGAAGAGAAATGAATGTATCCGACACGGAGTGGAAGCGCTATATGTGTGAAACATTCGGACTGAAGTTGTTAAAGAACTGAAATGTACCCTAGTCAATTGTAAATAACTAGTTTTATCAAAATAAGTACATAATTTGTGATGTAATTTTTAGCTAGACTATGAAATTTTTCGTATTTATTACGCTTCCAATCGCAGAGTATAAATAAAATAATATTTTATCTACTACATGGAATTTTATTGACGTCTATTTTTGTTAATAAGAGTCGATTTCTTCTGTTATATGAAGTCATAGATTGATAACTTCGTGATATAATTTAATTGGCGACGCAGCATTCTCAACTTACTATTAATAAACACATACGCAGTCTATAGCTTCATATCTACCATCAGCGGAGATGATTGAATAGAGTCTAGCGTCGAAAAAACCTCATCGGCATAGCTAATCAATTTACCGAATCGCTTTGTTCGCCCATCCACAGACAAATGTATAAATATTTATTTTTATCTAAAGCGATCGAGTCGGATAAGATCACGCCCCTGGCCGGTACGATTTTAATTTAAAAAGCGGGCGCGACAGTGCGCTCGCGCCGGTTGCCCGCTGCGAAACTATAAATCATCTTCCGCTGGCCAAGACGGATGAATAAACAGCATTTTAATTGACTTTTGAGTACACGATGTCTCTTCATCGTTAGCCGGCCCGCGTGGAAGTAGAGCATACTCGTATACCACTGTAACAAGCAACGGGCACAGTTAAACTCTAGATTCACGATCAAGATATTCACTCAATCAGAACGTTTTACATCTATTTCAAACCATTACCTTTCCTTAGTGTTATTTCACAATTTTACACAAGAAGTAACTTTATGTAATCAAGTGTGACATATCACACTATAAAGAGGCAATAGGTGTCGAGTTCTACGTGTAATAATAAACCTAAAAAGTTTTGGAACATTAACGAATAACATAGCTACGCGAAGATCGTATAATTTGGTAATGAGCCTTATCAATTTCTTAACTTTACCTACCACAGAGTTTAAACATTTCTCGAATCGACCCGTGTGCTGAGCTTTGTCTGATGTTCAAAGTAAAAGTTTCTTGAGTATTTTTGAGTTGTCAGTGAAGGAAAAGGAATTGAAATGTCTCAATTAAATGGTAACATTATCGGGCTAGGATTCGAGTATCGGGTGTCGTGCATAGCCTTAGCCTGGGATTTAAATCGAGGCGATCGCGTCGCGCCGGGCCGACGTGCGGCCATCTATTTGTGCCAACACTGTCCGAAGTCGACCACTCATCACCTTTTTTCTCCTCTGCCGTGTAACATGATACCCGATCGTTTATAGGCGTCGGCTATCCCAAACCCGTTCTAAATGGATTTGAGACATGGTGAACTTAGGTGGGAAATATCCGAGCTCTAGGTGACAATTGATTATATCTGTCCTGTGAAGACAAAAAGCGGAATCGCCCGATTAGTTTTGTCGCGAGCGTAGGCTGAGAAACAATAGATTGGTTCTGGTTTATGATTCTAAAAACGTTTATGTCCCTATAAACAGGCCTTTTGGCTCTCGCTGGAGTTTAGGTCGTGATGTTATCGGTCCCGACAGGTTTATTACGAAAACGTTGATGGCGGCTTTTATGAAAATGAATAAAGACATCACAGGTCATAAAACGCGAGCGTGGTGTTAAATTTTTGCAGCACCATATATCTATGATGACAGATCATTGTTGATTATAAAGTCAAATTGAGGTGGTAATATTTAAAAGCAATCAGAGAATGTGTTTGTAAACTCATCTTTATTATGTAACTTAGCGTATAACGATATCGTTGATGTGAACCTCTCAAGTCGTAATCACGATAATATTGATATCCGATACGTAAAGTTTCTGTTAGACGCTGGTTATGTTATTTTGAGAGTTTAGCGTAGGAGTAAGGTATCGTAAACGGTAGTAATAAAATAACTTTTTCTGATGACTTTATTTAACACAAACTCCATAGTTTAAGTACGCCATAACATTGTTAACGTGACGGAACACCCGGCCAGAAAGATCTCATCGATTCACAAACCATAACAATGTAAGTAAATTCTATTTCAATTTCGTTAGAACACATTACATCCAGGTTAGCAAATTTAATATGTTACTCTGTATTAGTTATCAATTTAAATTCCTCTTAGCCGATACCCTCAAAGGCCATAGGTTGGTCCAAGATCAATAATTAGCGAATTGCCGCTTAACCTACATACCGCAACATGCCAGGTGGTTGGTGGAATAGTGTCCTATCGAAGATTAATACTGTGGAAGTTTTTTAACAAGTTATTACAGAAGTGGCCATTGCCGAGAGCCCACGTTTGTAATTATTAGTGCTGCAGCTGTTTCCGCCGATGGGAGGAGCCAATTTTTTTTGAATAAATGTTCCACCGTTATTAGTCGAGGGAAGGAAGAGACACAAATTTAAATTCACCAGGGGAATAGTTCGCGACGTGTTGAAGGCGAAGAATGTGGCGGATGTGTCCCTCATAATGAGGTCGTTAGGTTGCAGTTTTTTTGTAAATATTGACAAATCAGCCAATGCGTCTGTTGATTAGTTAGCTGGGAATCCAGTCAGGTACTAAGCTAGTCGAGTTGAAGATTCCTCCGCCCGCGTGACAACTCGTAAAACTGGATGTAATGCCGGGTTTACACGGGGTTAGTAGCTAATGCTTAGTACTAGCCACTTACACTTGTCACAGGTGTGTAAACATGTTGTATAAGTGCTTAGTATTAGTGCAACTGCAAGTGCAAGTGATTAGCAGCCGTTCCTATTTACTAAGCGACAAGCACCCACCCCAGGTAAAAATCTACTAATACTTGTCACTTGTCGAGTGGTGTAAACATTGAATGACAAGTGCAATTTGATTAGTGATTAGTAGATTACCTAGTCAAAGTTGCTGAAGTATTTTGTTACTAATACTATTCTCTAACACCACTGTGTAGACGGTTACTTGCCACTTGTCACTGCGCATATAAGTCCCTAACCACCTACACTAATGACAAGTACTAAGCCCGTGTAAACCTAGCATAAGCAACACTTGTTTAAGTACCAAGCGCGATAATTGCTCGTGCTTTTTATCAGATGTTTGCATATTCAGATTCTTAAGACTTGTTAGTGCTCTTAGGCCCTATTTGTTAATAGAACTTTGAATTTTTGACAAGCGAATTTGAGCTAAACTGTTGCTTATTCAGTGAACACCTAACAAGTTACGATTCTTACTCAACTCCGCCAATCCTCGTGTAAGTAACTTCGAAATTCAACAGCGGCGCTTTTATTTAATTAACTCTTGACTTTTAAAGCTAATTAAAAATAATGTTGCCCAAATACGCGTACGTTTTGGCAGTTTATTCTATTTCTAGCGAGTTATTACTGCCCGCTAACCCACCGCGACGGTCTTGGGTGGTTTTCGAGATCGAAGCCTGATAACTGATTTAATTTTAATTGTTATCATTGATCAGTGAGCATCTAACCCCTAATTTCTATTTTTAATAAGTTTTTATGTTTTTAAATACATAGGGAACATCTGTAGGCCATTAGTCATACAAATCCTCGCCATTAGGGAGGAATTTTATCTTTGCTTTTAGTCGAAGGATGGGGATGAGATTGTGTAGGGTGATCCGGAACTGGGTTTTGAGGATGTACTGATTAGTTTAAGCTTATAGAGTTCTGACAAAAAATGGTTCCCTACGAAGCCTAAAAAGAGTAAACTTTTTAATTACTATAACATTACGTAAAAAAGTGGAATAATCACGTTTTATTGTGCAGACCTAGACATTTTTACTTATCTATTTGCGAAGTTTTTTTTACATTAATCATATCGGAATCTGTCGGTTGATAGATAATTCTTAATAAGGTTTCATGTTGACGGCTTATTATACAAACATTACATTTTTTACTTTTTTTATTAGCCTGTTAATGTTCTGGGCAAAGGTCTCTTCTTTTAACCTCCACAGCTCTCGGTCTTGCATGATATCAGACCATTCTTCTGCGTACGCGTCCAAGTCGTGCTGCCATCTTCTTCAAACAATAGCAAAATAGCTGTGTATAAATACGTATCATATGTTTTTGTACTTGAAAGATATGACAGTAGCTCTCCAAATACGCAGGTTGTACTCACAACGAAGTCGTAATCGATACATTCATCTTAAATTTATCGATCCACCTAAGCAATATTGACAAGCTTAATCTTTGATAGTGGTTATCTCCTACTTTCTTTACACGCATTTGGATTTAGATCACATAGAGCAACGCGAACGTCTAGAAAGATAGAAAACAAACACGAGCTCGTAAATATAAGTGAAATCTAAAGATTCCGATTACGTAGATACATATCAAGTATCAAATATAGGTATGCCTACAAAAGCGAAGGTGAAACATTATACGAACGCGTCGCATGCTATCTTCGCTAGTTTCTAAAGTCTAGATCAAAAGACGGAGGAAAGTAAGAAAAGGTTTTTTAATTAAGACACCAAACTTATATAAATGCCATATCTTATTTCCTTGTAGGTTAAGCAGAGACAACCGAGCGCCTTTCTGGCATACTTCTTTTGCTTAATCCACGTTATTTACTCTCGTCATACGTATAATCTCTTCGATAGCGAATAAAAAACACCATTGAATACATAATACCGTTCGTTTAGGTAGTATCTAAATATTCTCGACTATCTTTTAATTGAAATATATTAGTATCTAGGTATAGGTACAGAAATTTTTAACACTTTACAATTTAACTTTGGATTTCATAGTAATGTCAAAATTACCTAAGTCAAATTATCAAGATTTGGACGTTCACATTTTAATAAAAAAACATGTCAAGATTGTTTTCATTGTTTTTAATAATTAAACAAACAAGGTATACCTACATACCACGCTACATTATTATATGGAGCGAGCGCTTTGGTCTATGAGAAAATCAGACATGTGGCTCTCAACAATACAATACTATTTTTTAAGTGGCGGTCGATATTCCAACAACAAACCACAACAAAGGAGGTCAGTTGAAACCCCACCATATGCGCAGATTTACTTGGGGTTGCACTTGTCACAAAAAAATAATTGGCTTGAATTAAATATTATGCTGATCACAGACTGCGAATGTGTTGGCCCTTTGGTTGTTACAATAGTTCATTAAAATAAACCGAAGAATGTAGACTCGGGGTGGAACGACAAGTGCATTCTAAAATGTTGTGAAGTTTTTTAAGTTCTTGATTTCATAACTTTGCCATTATAGACTCATCGTGGTCATTGATTCCTTCACGATTTAACCTAATAGAAAGTGTAGGGGTCACGTAAAAGGTAGTGCGGAAAAAAAAACATAATTCAAAGGTTACAGTGTAATTCTCCATCATTCTCTTTTCAAGACTGCGGTCGAATCTGGTATACCTAAACGTGTAAATCGTGTTTGACAAAGTCTGGTGTTGGTGGCTTACGTTACAAGGTGCTTGTTTGATTACGATTAATTGTATAATTTCTTATTTGTTTCGAGGCATAACAGTATGTTAATTTTATTCCCGGGCCCCAGTCCGCCGCGATGCCCTGCTCTCCCTTTGCATTCCGCCGCGGAGCTGCTGCGACTTATTCTAGCTTTTTATTTTGGTCACGGTCCTTGAATTACGTAATTAGCGGTAGCTTATTGGAAGTTTGGAGGCATCCTGCCTCTCTAACCTGATTAAGTACCCCGCTGAATAATAAAACCGACTCACATTTTTTGAACTATTGTTTAAGGACCCTAATTTTACGCACCGTGTTTCTGTTTTGACCTTTACGAAAAGTTACTACGGCATAAATAAAAAGTGGTTCGGTTATCCGCCTGGAACTTAATTGCGTGCACTTGCGTTGGCTGGCAATAAAAAATCAATTAATAACAAGTGGCCGCAACTGCGACCTTCATCATTCAAACATGTTATTACGTGATACTTTGTACAGCGACGCACCCCAATATATTTTTGTGTTCTTTATGAACGAGACCCCTATAAATAAAGTGCACATTTGGCATCGGGCTGACAAAAGGTTAAAAAAGCGAGGCGCATAAAAAACAGCCGCGGTTATCTATTAGTATCTAGTTAGTGTTACACGTACAGATGTTACAGAAATAATAATCCGGCGGCTCGCAGCGGCATCACGAATCGGTAACACGTTAAAAAAATACTCCCCTTACCTGAACGGTAACCTTAAGACAGAAGGAATTTGTTCCGTTAAAATAAATACACGGAAATAGTTCCAAGTGAGGATTTACATTCTTAATGTTGACACGTCCGAGTTGAAGTAGCTTTTACTTAAAACTTTAAGCACCCTTGTTATTTTTTCTTTGAATAAATAACAATGCGTCAGATTTCGTTATCTTGACAGTCTAGTTAAAAAAATATTCACCACCATTTTAAATCGTCCTTGCACGATGTCTATTGATTTACGTAATAAGTAGGTCCACAAAGATTCACGTTACATTAGAAAAAATCAAGTGCACGATATCTACAAATCGTATACAAGGCAAGTAACAAGTTGGCCGACATTTCCTGTTTCGCGACACACCCATCTGCGATTGCCGACAAATCACATACAAAAATATCGCATTACGGTTTGCGTTCGCTTTCATGAAGCGCGGATGTTCGACGTTTGGGAGATTTAGGGGTGCCTTTTTGTGTTTTTTGGTGCGTATTAAGGGATATTAAATGACTGCGGCTGAGGCCAATTAATGCAAGGCTCACAATGGCTTAGGATGGGCGTGCAACCGAGTTCCGACCGGAAAGGTTCGATCGCGGAGCACAATCGAACGAAACACGATCCTCGCGAGGAGAGCCCCACCTGTGCCGAGCATCGAACATCCAACATTCGGGAGCCGAGGCAATGAATGTGCATACGGTTTTTTGCAAGCATTGCGCATTTTATAGTCTGTATAGTTAACTTTCAATAATTTAATGTTACTCGTCGATGCATGAAGCTGCAGAAATTGCACCGATTATTACACACATTACACTTTCAAGAGCAGCTTAATATTTGTGGTCCAATTAGGAAGACAGTATCTATCAAATTTTATTTTTAAATTAAAAATATTTCGAAAATGTTAATTGTCTAATCTGAAATTCAAAGTAAACAATGTAAGTTTCCTTCCATGGGTTTCAACGCTATACCAAATTTCATTGATCTGTTCAGCGGTTGATTTTGAATGGTAAAAGTCAAATAGACATAGGTATGTTGCTACTTGCGCATAGGTCATCAGTAAACCAAGAAAAGAAGTCTCAAGTTAGATTGTCATAAGTCTATACAATAAGTAGATTGTCACAGTTAAAGGGTCGGATAACCAAACCATAATGAAATTTCATATCAGAATGAGTCAATTTTACCCACTTTTATCGTATGAAAAATTTATTTGATCGCGAGTATAGAGTCTCTGCTACCAGGACTAAATTTTATTCGTGTCTGATTGAATGTAACCTAAGACAACTATAGACTGCCAACGTAACGTGTATTAAGTTAACAGTATACTAAAACTCGCAGGTTGTGCGTAGTTCCAGTAAAACAGAGAGCGCTGTGTGCAGCTAATGAACTAGCTTTTCAGCTTTCAGGCGGCGTACTCGTGCCTAAGCCTGGCGCGAGAGGGCGCTACGGTTCAAACATATTGTAGCACACACAAATTTGCGTGCAGAGAACCTAATTTTCTTTGAGTTGGTTAATAAGTAAACACTTCCACAGAGGAATTGCAATTAGAATTTATGTATGTAGACTTAAGTAAGATAGTTTAAGGCGAGTTCATCCCAAATTGTGTCGGACTGATTTGGAATCCTTCATCTACAAATTTAGAACATACTTCTCCATTTCTTCCGTGGATGATGGAAGAGACGACTAAGGAAATAGGTTAAGGTGTATTTTAGGCGACAGGCTAGCCACCTGTCACTATTGGACCTCTTGACTTAAAATCTAAAAATATGCTAGAAGAGGCTAGGAAACGTGCATTTGCCATGGTTTCGACTATGTAGCTCGTTTGGGAATACAGACTTGAAATATGTATGTATGTTTTCTAAAAATATACACCGCTTTATGATCACATTCGAATATAAGACTACCGAGTGGGATGTATTGTGCAAATACATATCCAAAAATTGTTTACATCGTAAATAAAATTATTGATATATTTACTAATTATTAATCCTAGTGGTTAACCCATGCTACATAAAGTTCGCTATCGATTACCACGATATAATTAAACAACTAATGAAAACAAGTTGCGGGCACCAAGAAAAATAATTGCAGCGAACTTTTAAATTAACTCTTGAACAAAAGCAACGGAGCAGGCATTGTGGCAGATCACAGGCCTATTAAGGATAGTAATTTATATATTGAATGACATTTAATACCGCGGTGATAAATTTTAAATATCGTGCACGCCGAGTCTCCGCCTTGTGGGGGGTTAAGCGAATAATTGTGCAGCGAGTCTCCTGGTGTATATTATCCTTTAATAGCCTCCTTAAAAGAACTGCAGTTTAATTGCCTAATTTTTAATGTCTTGACACTAGGAGGTCCATGCGTTGATGATACGTTTAGTATCGAGCAGCGTGGGTCCGAATAGTTCATTTATCGTAGTCCGGGGAGGTAGAGTCGAGGGCAAGTGAACTGTGCGTCAGCTGATTGGCAAATCTTCTCTCGATACCATAGACTCCATGGCATAGAGCAAAGGCCGTGCATGACTTCTGTGGGTTGACTAATCGGCTAACTCAAATTGATGGGTTATTTGCATCCAAACTGTCCACATTTGTACCATTCAAATTGATTACGATTTTATTACCGTTCGGGTGTTCTAATCCAAGCTTTACAATTTTATGCAATTTACAATTAAATGCGTATTAAATGTTTAATCATAAAAAATATTATGTTTTACTGAGCTAAGCTCGTATTATAAACTATTTTGAATAGACTTGGAACACATTATACGACTTTGAAAGTAAAATTCATTAAAATTCACTCCGGGTGACTGCGACCAGCGGGTAGAAATGCTAACTAATAATAAACAGGATTTGGACGTTGAGTGTCAGAATAATGGTGGCTTTAAGCTTAACATTTAAATTAATAGACGATTTTAATTTGCTCTAAGCTAATAAATATTCTGGTATCACAATGTCCATAAATGTCGTCTTACCGGCTAGGTGTTACACAAATAAAGCTCGAGATACAAGTATATAGATTATTTATGTATGTTAAGTAGGCAGGTTTATAAAAACCTACCTACTTACCAATGGAATCCTGACTTACCTACAACTTCTGTGCATCTATTACACTTTGACCCGGTCTGCTAGGATATAAAGCCTGCGTTGTAATATATCTGTAGACCTGAATGCACAACGAAAGCGAAACGCAAATTCGAAGCAATATTTTACATAAACGACTTTGCTTGTCAATCATTAAAATATCTTATACTGATGCTTCATACATTAGCCCTTAGTTCATTGATGACATTAATTAGTTTGATAATAGATACCGTTTGTAATGAGAACATTATATCAAACAGTAATACAAGTCTCATTGCAATACGCTTTCAGTTTTACCATTGAATTCCTGAGAAAAAAAACAAATCTTGTCTCGACAAAAATCTAATCTTTCACGAAATGGAGTATACATGGTGCTCGTGAGCATTGCGACAGATTTCAACCACGAATTCCAGAGGCTATAAGAAGTAATAAATGTTATATGAACTTAGGTCGAAACACGATTTTTTTTTATAATTTTTAATAATATATTTATAAATTAAAATTTTTATAAATTAATAATTGCTAATGTCGTATAAACGTGCCTTAAGAGGAAATATGCCGGTCGAAGGAATTGAAAAATAGGTATTTGCTAAATCTACAGTGTGTTACCGGCGTGCGGGCATTTATTTAAACTGACGATAATGTATCAAATTAGCAATCGTTTGCAAGTATTAGCATATCATAATTATTTAAAATAAAGCCACAAATGCAATTCTTCCATTTTCTGAGTCTTCAATGTATGCGTAACTTAATTTCACTTAACTCCCAGTTAACACTAAGATGACATTAGATTTGTCATTTTGTGACAGAAACTTTGCTGTACATTGCTTGCAATTAAACTTTTCTTAGAAAAGTAACGCAATGTGAAATTTTGTTTTTTAATGCAATTAAGTTAATGGTTAGATTAACAAACCGCATCTCTTAACACTGCTTCAAGAAATGCCCGTACACCGGTAACACACTGTATTGCTGTCGCGCCGTGACCTGCCCAGACGACGTCGAGTGCGATAAGAACAACTACAGCTCGGACCGAAAATACCTATGAAAATTATTCAAAAACAACGTTTCGTAGTCCCCTGATTTCTTCTCCAAAACTTAACCAATTAAATATGTTTTTTCATTAAATCTTTAAAAAATGTCATAACCGTGTTCCTATGTTCTTATATTTTGATATAATTGTGTTAAAATTGGTTTCTAGAGGTTTGAACACGACGGAAAAAACTTACCAATTTTTCATGTTTTTGAAGGTTAATATCTCCTTTAATAATTCAATAAAGAAAAAAAGGAAAACATAGGAACATGCTAATATATCATTAGATTGTTGATGTAAAAAATCATTGTTCTACGGGTAATATCCAGCGAGGAATCAGGGGACTACGTTTCCCTACAAAATATGACCGCTCCATTTCCTCTTATTAATAGTAAAAAAAATCTTGTTTCGACCTAAGTTCATATAACATTTATTACTTCTTATAGCCTCTGGAATTCGTGGTTGAAATCTCTCGCAATGCTCACGAGCACCATGTAGAAATAGGACAAAATTACAAAAGCGATCCATATTTTACTTTTTATACACGTTTAATTTAAAAAATATGCACTCATAAATACAAACATTACGCCTGTAGTCCTAAACGGGGTAGGCAGAGCCTACAAAATGCTAACTGCACAAACAAAACCACGGCTAACCACGGCTCTTCAATCGTAATTTTTAGGTTTTAGGTTAAGCGGTACAAATGTGACAAACTACTAGCCTGTCGCCTTAAATATACCTTAAATTATTTCCTTAATCGCCTTTTACTACATCCACAGAAGAAAGGGAGAGAGATTATTCTAAAATGTTCATGAATTGAATTGAAAATGAAATCAGGAAATTGTTCAGGAATTAAACGGCCTAAAGTGCAAGTATTACACCAATGCCATGGAACTTTTCAGTGCATTATCCATACGCAAGACAGTATAAAGTTTGAGATAACAGCGAAAACGTTGACGGTCCGTTTTGTAAGGCCTGCGTCTGCGCAGATATGGGCGCGGTGTGATAAAGAGGCGCTCGCGCGGCGGCCGTGGGCGCAGCGGCGGCCGTTTTGTCACCCCCAGCCGTTAAGATAACTATGTTAAGATAACTACGTACTAATTTTCACCACCTTTTGGTTTGATTTTTGCCATGTTAAGTCCATCTTTGCCGTCGTCATAAGTGTTCTCTGTAGCTAACTTTGGAAAGAAGATCTTTCGGCGTTCAGTCTCAGTCGTTTTTTCATCGATAATTGTAATAACTTAATAAGATTCCCTGGTAGATATTGTGTTTTAGAGACAAGACCGTCTGTCGCCTTCCTACCTTTTATGTTTAAGTTTGCCATGCGAAGAGAGGTTCAGAATATACTTTTGCATTTTCCCTTCTGTTACCGTTTTTATTTTTTATTTTTGCTTTCTTGAACTTATTTTTAGCGGATGCTAATTACTTTGCAACAATGTAAAGTCGACCAAGTTTTGTTCATTGGTGCGATATGTATAAAGTAAGTATCTGTATTCACTGTGGCTGTTTCTCATTTTGTATTTTGAAATCTATTTTTTTTTATAGTAATGCCAACCGCAACAGGATTCTCTTGATCGCCCCATACGACCTTGTGAAGGTATTAGATCTAATTGATTTTGTAATGTAGCTTTAGATAAGCCCTAAGCATGAAGAGCAAGGAAGGTCCGATGCGCCCGCGCCGCGCTATCGGCTTCAAAGCGGCCGCCATGTTTGCATTTCGACCCGCAACCTGTGTTTAAGTTGACTCGGGAATTATATTGCAGCGATTAGCGTAATAACTGGTTGGGTCTCGGGGCTTTTTCTGGTTTCAGACGCGCTTTCACTGCAACATCCTTCGTTCGATTGTTTGGAGCAGGCTTATTGTTTTCCACGCTTCGTTCGTCTGTTGTGCGATTGCTTTTGTTTTTGGTTTTGTGCAGCAATGTGTGCCCGCGAGGTTAAGAGGAAATATGCCGGTCGAGGGAATTGAAAAATAGGTATTTGCTAAATCTATTGCTGTCGCGCCGTGACCTGCCCAGACGACGTCGAGTGCGATAAGAACAACTACAGCTCGGACCGAAAATACCTATGAAAATTATTCAAAAACAACGTTTCGTAGTCCCCTGATTTCTTCTCCAAAACTTAACCGATTAAATATGTTTTTTCATTAAATGTTTAAAAAATGTCATAACTGTGTTTCTATGTTCTTATATTTTGATATAATTGTGTTAATATTGGTTTCTAGAGGTTTGAACACAACGGAAAAAACTTGCCAATTTTTCATGTTTTTGAAGGTTAATATCTCCTTTAATAATTCAATAAAGAAAAAAAGGAAAACATAGGAACATGCTAATATATCATTAGATTGTTGATGTAAAAAATCATTGTTCTACGGGTAATATCCAGCGAGGAATCAGGTGACTACGTTTCCATACAAAATATGACCGCTCCATTTCCTCTTAAGGCATGCTGTTTGAGTTATTTTGACGTGGACGCGTATTAGTCGGGAATAGAATTAACAGAGTAACTATGTTTTACATTTTCGCTACATTTGAAGCTATTTGTAGTATTTGTTGACGCAAAAAGTGGCTTTGTATTTCGTTTTTTAATATTTCTGAAATTAAAAGTAAAAACAAGCTTACAATATGTACATTTTGTAACAAGATGTGTCGAATGTAAATGTAAGTATTCGATAATGACTTTAAACGAAGAGGATTAGTGCAAAAGCAGTTGTTAATTTATTCATTTGTTACCAATAAAACCACATGAACACTCATTATCGATTATTGTCCATCGGAATGGCTTGAAATGTGAAATAGGTGATTCCGAGTGACTCGATGCGCATCGCAATATCATTAAGCTGGGAGATTGCACGGTGGGTTATTTATGCGCGGGCATGGGGCGGCCGGTGTGCGTCCACCTTTATTTAACTCTTTACACTTGTAGCCCGTAGGATTAACGACGAGCGGTAGAATGCTGGCTATCCTTGCGAGCAGCAAGCGCCGTCTAGTCCTCAGCCAGCAATGTACCCAATTATCGCATATAATCTCGCAAGAAAATAAATATTGATTGTAGCACAAAGAGGCGCTTGTAATTGCGTGTGCGGGCCGAGCGCCGAACGCAGCTTTTATAAAACCCGTCGGAAACCGCACGGAATGTAAACCAGAATGCTCCGGGACATTAATGTGTATTTATTGAGCGCGTTGAGTAATGTTTTTATCGGCTGCGCTTAAGTCTCAACGTGGCGAGCCGTCCGGATACGTGTGTTAGGATTAATGTGTCCTTAATTTTATTTAGCCCTCATTACTCGGCTGTGACGTTTTGTTACAACCATATTTTTGCTACTTTATTCACCTGTAAAACTAACAAACGAGGTAATAATTTTGAAATGGCACAATTAAATAAAAACATGGGCATCATTAATTCTGTTGCTTTAACAAGATTGCCTGCGGTACACGACACACTAAAGTGCTCTACATTTTTTTATGACTAGAAACTAGAGTCAAGGGCGGACATTATGCTAATGACGAGCGGCGAGTTGACCGAAAATGGCATATACCTAAATATATTTCAATTGCGATAAAACATTTCAGTTGTATGTATTTGTAGTCAAGATCATAATTTCAAAATAGCTATAGCAGCTGCAGCGCATGTTGTAACGTCGGTTAGACTATTAGTGCCTGGGGGAAATTAAAAAACCAACAACGAGAACAGGCTGACGGCAAATTGACTTGTTCAACCGACGTTCAATGTTTACGACGAAATCGCTTGCAAACGACGTGCGTCTAAACAATATCAAGGTCCTGGTGATATCAAGAAATCGCAGACCGTTGCGACCCTGCGGAATCGTTTGTGGAAGTACTGGCTCGACAGCTCCTCCTGAACGTGTGCGGTGTTGTCTGTATTCTGGATAGTGTAGGTAAACTTGTAGGTTTATGTATTTGAAAGTAGTATATTTATTTTTGTATGTATTAGTCTATTATGTATTATTATAATGTGTATTTTATGTACTTGCATATGTATGTCTAGATTTATTGTAGTATGTAAATTATAATATATTTAATTACTTAGGTTAATGTTATTTTATTTTATTTCTTTCTCAACTTTCATTGTGTGTCTACTCTAATTTCATATGTTTTGTCAATCGCTTGAAGGTCAGCAGGAAGAGATCCCTTTAGGGATATGTTCGCCTTTGTACTTGTGTTTTGTTTTATACTTGTTATTTTGTCATGTGTTTATTTTGTACAATAAAGAGTTACATACATACAATATCTCTGACTTCGTGCATTCAAAGAAACGGGACGTATAAATATTTTCAAAAACTCATCCACAGACTTTTTAACTCAAGTTATTTGTCTTACCAGACAGATTTACGGTTTCGAATACAGCTCCGTGTACAATTAACGAATGTCCTTTTTGAAGAATTTAAAACGTCTCATCAATTTCCCTGAACGTCGCAAAAAGGCATGTTTGTGAAAAACAATACGCTCCGTGTCTCATACTAATACAGTTAATGAAGCTTTGTCGGTGCCGTGATTAATATTGGAGAAGGAATTTGAGCTGAGTCGTAAAATTCGAGTTCTACGGCTTTACGTCGCGTTGCAACATATTTTAGAATCTTATGAGTACTTACCTGGAGAAATACATAAAATCTCTAAGAAACCATCAAAAATAATCAGTTGTGCGTTTACATTAGCCGTATATCCGTTAGTATAGTAAGCAAAGACGTTTTACGCAAAGTTGAATAATAGTTTGGCTTACATGATCGTAGTAACTCCCTCTGAATTTACTAGTGGTGTTGTTCTCTAACGTAACAACTAAACTCGTCGACAAGCCGACGTCGAGGTGAAATTAGATGTCATATTATATGGTCATGTTGCCAATAATTATGTGTGGTGTCGGGATAGAATAACACTTCTCCATTTCTTCTGCGGATGTAGTAAGAGACGACTAAGGAAATAGGTTTAGGTATGCTTTAGGCGACAGGCTAGCAACCACTCCCTTTTGTACCACTTCCTTCTGTTTTAAACTTAAAATTATGCTAGAAGTGGCTGTGAAGCGCGAAATAGTAATGATTTTGTCTTGTAACGTTTCGTGTGCTGTCTTCCCCATTTGGGATTATAAGCGTGATTGTATGTCGAGCCCCACAGATAATTTCACATAGATAAAAATTCGCTTAGCGTTGTCAATCACAGTTAACTTTTGTCCCTTCGCTATCCATAATTTCTTCCTGTGCATGGTATCGTATGGGGACAGCAAGAAGCCGAAGCGACCGCTGACCGCTGCGAATTGTCTCAATTAAATCAAGTGGTCACTCCGGACCACTCCTCCCACCGATTGGAACTGTTTAAGGATGACAACCTCTGTCGTCTCCTAATTGATCCCGAATAAATCTGGGACATCAAGTGGTTCATCGTTCCAATCGAATTCGTTTAAGTGCTTTACGATGGTTGTTTTGTTTACATTTACAATGACATGTGACCGATGTTAGATCCATGTGAACATTCTGAACACGTTTGCGTGTCCCCTAGCATTTAAAAGAAAACTAAATCGCACAGATTCCGTGAACTGTCTGACTGTTTTGCGTAATCTTCTAAAACACTGACATTTCTATAAACATTCTCAGCATCAATGTCATCTCATCTCGTAGTTTGAAGTTTAAAATAACAGTCGTCAGGTAAAGAGCCCAGTGAATGGCCAGGAAGCGATTATTTTCATATTCCTAGGTGTCTCCGCGAAGCAGTTTTAAATCCATTACGCGACTATGTCACACGGCAATTTTCCAGTAGCTGCGTTCCCTCGCCCACACGCAGCGCGTTTACAGTCAAAAAGAGCTAATAACTATTATCTAAAACTGTTGAGGAGGCCGCATCAGTGAAAATTATGATTAATATCTGTTTAGGTAACGGTCCGGGCGGAGAGAAAGGTCGACTAATTTACTAGATGCTGAATGGTGATGGGAAATCTCGCGGCTACCTATTGTTTGTGTTGCCGCCCGATACTTTGTTTCAGGATCGTTAGCAACCATAAAATTATAACGAACCGCTGATAGGAAATCACACAAATTTGTGAGGTTTGTGTTTTTACTTGCGCTACAATTTCCAACTCCCGTGAAGTGTTAAGTTTAGATTAACACCTATCCATTTCTTCAGTGGATATCGCAGGAGGCGACTGAGGAGGTTTAGGTGTGGTTTAGGAGTCATGTTGGCAATCTGTCACTATTGTAGCTCTCTTATCTATGTTTAAATGTAGTATTATGCTAACTATGGCTATGAAACGTGAAATGGTATTAGTTTTGTCTATGTGTTCTGCCTACCCCATTAGGAAATGCAGGCGTGATGCACGTCCTTATGCATAATCGGTATACTGCGCGTTTGGCAGCAGCAGCCGCCCCGGTTCCTAGATGAAGGGCCACGAATTAGCCCGAAACATGTCGAGCTAAACTCGATTTAAAACATGAGTTATCCGTATATTTTTCAAGACGAGTGAGTCTTGAATGAGTTTAATGTTCAAAATGACTTAGAACTACTATTACCTGGATTAACGTTGGAAATGATGTTAGCGCAGCGATTCGGTCACAGTATGCATAAGACATGTCTGTTGCAAGGCTGGAGTCGGGTTTGTGTTGTCATTGTCCTGGTGCCCCATTGCGAAGTAAATTAAAGCCCAGGAGTCCAGAACAATAAACGCGTTGTGTAATCTTATGCTATTCTCGTATTGTTCTTTGTCCTGGTAATACCGAGTTTAACGTGTTCCTTGATAATAATAGATTTGTCACGGATTACTTGCGGTAAAGCTAGCTGACTTGTAGATAAAGCGGATTGTGACGAAATCTTATACAGAATAGCTGTTTGTCTTGCATTGCGTAAGCTTAAATCATATTTTAGACGATGGACAAGAAAGGCACTGTTTTTCAAAATGTTATAACTGATGAAGTAATTAACTGGCTATTAAATATCGGTTAATATCTCAGTCGAGTCTTGTTAGTCATGTTATAATTTTACAATCCATGCATTGATATTTTTGTCCTAGCATTCTGCCACCCAGCGTCAAATTTTGATCGCATGCATTAGGTAGGTATGATTAAACATGTAAACTAAATTTCAAAATTATGACATTTTTTGTCTTTTAAATAAGACATTGTGCGGTAGGAGGATAGAGTAAAATATATTTTTTCAAATTGGATAACTCACGCCTTACATCGAGTTTAGCTCGAGGTGTTTTGAACTACTCTGTACTGTACTCTGTACTCTGTACTACAGAGTCTGTAGCCTTTCATCTAGGAGCGCACGACGAGAACTTGATATCTAGATGAAACCTTTAACGTGAGTTATCACAATTTCTTCCAATATGTTAAATCGTTGTATTATTGACATTGATTTTTATCAGAAATATTATAATGAGACTTTTTCTGGTTCGTGGACTCACAGCTTACTATTGCAAGCTCGCGGGCGTTTACTTTAACAGAAATTCACTTGCCCATAGAATATCGTTTATCTTCTCTGTATTGCCAGGCAATAATCGATTGGTTCTTTGTCAGCAATTTAAATAACAATACCCTTTAAAGTTTAGATATTTATGGCTTATACTGTAACGATATTTGGACGTAACTTATAAACGAGGTTGGCAGGTGACGCGTGGGCGTCACATACGCATTTACTATGTGGTCGTTTCAAGAAATAATGTAATAAAAGCGTAAAAATACCTTTGATAAGATAAAAATGATTGGTCGGATATAAAAGTGACATTAACTTTGATGTAAAATAACTGTTTAAGGCTTTAACAGATCGTAATGTTTTACGAGGTTTTATTTTGCCTAATCTGTGCAGCGCTTTGTTAAAAATGTTGGCTGGCAATGCATGTTTTTTTTAAAGTAGTTCTATATTTTGAAAGTTTTGTTTTGCTACTGTACTATTACTATTAGTAGTTGTTTTTGTGCCTTAGGCTATCGAGCGGGCACGCTAGGAGGCGGCCTGGAGCTCCTCTGACAGCCCTCTATTTAATAATAGTCCTCCCTTGGAAGATTATCTAAAGTGGTATTCCAGAACATCAGCTAGTAAGGTATTAGAGAATTTTGTAGAAATGTTAGAAACCTTTACGTACATAAAAAAACGAGTTCGAGATGTTGTCGCTCCCAAATTAATCGGCTTTTGTTTTGACATCTACAGCAATAACATTTTAGCAACGTTTTAAATTTAAGTTAAATTTGATGTCTGTGACCATTTGTGTCATTATATTTAAGAATTCTCCATGTGATGTCGGGTTTAGAATAACACCTTTCCGTTTCTTCCGTGGACGTTACATGCAACTAAGGAATTATTTCCTAACTTGAAAATTTTAATAATATGCCAGGAGTGGAAACAAAACGTGAAACAGTCGATCTTTTGTCTACGTAGCGTTTCATGTGCCAATTCCATTTGAGTATGTAGATGATATACGTAATACGTAAGTATGTATAATTTAAGCACTATAGTTGCCACAGCCTATTATTAGTGCCATATTAAAAAGCTATAAAATATATTACATTTAATTGCATTCTCAACCTAGGCCAACCGCAGCTAGTTTTCAGACAGGAAATTTACTCGACCATTAGTTGTCAATTAACTAATCCCTTTACAGCACGACCTTATAAGGTGTAATTGTTTGGATTGTACTTATTTCAGTTTTACAACCGTTTCTATTGCAGTTCCAGAGCAGTTAACCATTAGAATACCGCCGCCCTGCCGACACGTCCGCCCTGAATGCGATCCAGAGCTGGTAGCCTGTCTGCCGTCATTATGCAATTGAAACTTAGTGAATTATTACGCACGATAATAATCTTCATAAATAAATAAACGCGCCCGGCCGGGATTATTGTGTTCGGCGTTCACTCTCGACGAATCTTCCGCCTCATGCTATTAGGGCTTTGTGAAATATGCGGACTTTAATGGCAAAGCCATAGACTCGTGCGCTGCGGATTTGACAAACGATTGAAACCGTACTTAGAGCTGGCTGTTTAGAAAACTATTACAGAATTCAATTTAAAATGGAGATTGATAGTGAAAGAAACACGAAAAAACTGGGTAAAAGTAAAAAGTTCATTGTTTGGCGTAAAAACTATCCGTATTTGATTTGATAATAACGTAACAGTGTTTTTATTACTTGCTGTATTTCCAAATGTAATGCAAATCATTACTAGACCGCAACCAATTCATCGGAATAAGTGAGAAATTCGAGCACTTATATAAATTGCGGGGATTCGATTAGCTAAAAATCCGCTACCCACAAACAAATACTCTTCAATCTACAGTATGCAAGTGCTCACAAAAACTTTTAACTTGATTACTAATCACTACAAAGCAAACATTCAATTTACAAGGCAAGTTAATTGCGCTCGCTCGCACGATGCTTTATAAAAAGTCAATGTAAAAAACCCTATCTTAACTTATTTCTTAATTATAGACCGATTCGTAGCTGGGCCGTGCGGCGAAAAGTTGACGGGCATACCTTCCACAACCGCAACCCGTCAGACAAGAACCAATCTTCTTCCTCTCTCTCAAGGCGCCTTCTCGAACCGACGCCCGTAATGCAAAGTTAGACATTAGTCGTCTCAGTAAAATGGTATCTCCGATAATTACATAGCTCAGATAGAGGTTATCATCCTCTTAATTCAAGTAGACACGTTTTTTGATCCCTGTAGGAGTTCAGTATTAGTTGTAGTGTACGTCAACTGTGACTTCATTAGAAATAAGTAGTTTGTTACTGGCGGGGAAGGCGGCAATTAAGCGTCATTACACGTGGACATGGCTTTTTACGGGCCGGCTTAGGGAGTCCTATTGTTAATAATGGTGCCAGTTTAGCCGAACGGAAGAGCACTGTCCTCAGACAGAATTAAGCCCGGGCATTACCGTCTAATTTGAAAAAGCCAGACGTATAAATTCAGCTCTAATCCTGCAAATGTGTGCGACGGAAAATTGGACGCAATTTCCTACGCACTCGTTTGGCTTTTAGGCCGCAAATTGTCACAGTTTATTGCATAATGGTAGGCAGGAACACGACGAATGCGAAGCCATTTTGGATGTACATATTTACTTGTCGAGATTTCTCTTAACGCACGCGAACATGAGTGATGCAGCGTGATCCAAAGAGCTCAGAATTTATCGCAGCATAAAAGTACTTAACCTATTTTCCAAATGAAATATCATATTCAGAAACGTACCTATAAAGAAATATCATTTCACGCCAGCTAAACCATTTCCTTACGTATAACGAGACAAAACTAAAGCTTACGATATTTGGAGCAATTATCATGAAAGAGTTTATATAATTTTTTCGTCGCTCGGTTCTCGATGATACTTTTAGTGCCTTAAGAGGCAATATGCCGGTCGAGCGAATTGAAAAATAGGTATTTGCTAAATCTATTGCTGTCGCGCCGCGCCTACACAACC
>BHDV01010800.1:63691-112151 GCA_005406045.1 Adoxophyes honmai
CGTTCAAACAAACAAACAAACTCTTCAGCTTTATTATATTAGTATAGAATTGAAGTCGGTTTTTTTTTGTTTAAAATTATTTTAAGTTCTAAATCAAAAAGTAAGTGTCAGTAACAGGATGCTAGTCTTTCACCTAAAGCACACCGCAACCTATATATCCTTAATCGCCTCCTACGACACCCACGGAGTAATGAAGACACAATAGTTGGCTATAAACCCTTAAATTTGACGAATCGTCATGTCATCAGAAGAAACCCGAACAAATTTTGTACCATCCGTTTGTACTCTGGTCCTGAAAACTTGTCAACCGATATGAAATTAAATATTATTTTATCCCCTTTGTTAGCGTGTGCTCTGGACCGGACACCATTTGTCGTGGCCGGTGAGTGACAAACAATGCGCGGCCGCTAGCACGGGCGCGCCCGCGCAGGAACACAGACTTTTCTGCTGCGACGCATTGCTGTTCAGTGATGTTGTGCTCCACTGTAGGCTAAGATGCAGCTGGAAAAAGTAACTAAGTATATAAGTTATTTATTAGTGTAAAAATTACATAATTCACAAATATTACAGCACACATACAGTATAGTATAGTTAAGTAATAAGAAATCCACGGAATTTCAAGTATCATAGAACACATCTGTAGGCTTAGCAACGTCGCACGCGGGATAGTCTACCCGTCATTTTCTGACATCTTTAGTAAGACAGTGACAGGTACAGTCTATCTCGCGCCTGTCGTGCTAAGAAAAGAAGAGTGAGTAGCGATGAGAGATGGGTGAGGTGATTTTATAGCGGACTGTTGTGTCATTTAAGTACTTACTTCAAATTAGAAGAGCCATAGAGATGCATTGGCATATAACTAGGAAGTATTTCAAGGTCATGAGTGAATTTACCAACTACATGCACTATTTTATATTGAGAGGAGGCGTCTGCTAAGCAGTGGAACGTATATAGGCTGTTTTTTAATTTTATTTTGATACTGCTGAACGCAGCCCTCGTGAGAACTACAGGCGTCTGTGAAAGCTCAAGCTAGCAGTTGTAAGCAATCACTACAAAAGTATAAAGGTATAGGCAGGTTTACAATTATTTTTAGTGTCCGACCGAAACAGCCAGTTGGCTGCAATAGAACTGAACCATACGTTGCATTTTAATCACCATTAGACAAAAGTCCTACAGGTTACAGCGGAGCGCACCACAGGTTAGCTGGTTAGTAGCCCCGTAAAAGGTCTCGGCGAATATAATGGTTTGTAATTGTGTAGTCATAAGCCGTACCATGTCGACTGCCGATTGACTCGGCGATACCGGGGTACAGTAATTGACGTAGTTTTTGCCCATTGTGGCTTAAGATTTATTTGCCAATAGCCGCGATGTTACGCCTGAGAATGCGCACAAACGGTTTTTATAGAGACAATACGTGGTGCATATTCTTCCTTGATCATCGTCGTAAACATCACGCACTATTCTGGAGCAGGCTGAGGCAACAGAGCATCATTCGCATCTAATCTGGCGTACTTCTCTCGCTTCATTCACATTCATCCCTATCATCATACATGTTCGTCAGTTTTGGGTACTTCTGATTTTAATTATTCTTTAATGTACTTAATAATAAGATCAACTCCTCGGTAAATTAAATAGGTATGATTTTATTTCCTTAGTTATACGCTAATCTTGCAAAACATAAATATACAATCATGTCAGACGACAATACGACAGTACCTATCCAAGTAAATGCAAAACTCTACTTAAAACCTATAAAACCAATAATAATTCGTTATTCACAACACAAATCACACCAACAAGATTAGAAATATAAAATTTCAAGTACCTGCAAAAAATCTGCCGAATTTTAAACTAATCAGCATTAAATAGCCGCAAAATAATCACAGATTCAAACCCATCTTCCACTTCTCGCATTCCATGAAAACCAATTACATTCGCGACATTTTGAAAGTTAAAATGACTAAAATTGTAAGAGCACTTAGACAAATAAAGAATAGTGGCATGTGAGTGTTGCGTGACATGGTCGTATTAACGTGTTTTTTACGAGATACGTACTAATACTGAGCTACTGTGGCTGCCGGTATCTTTTTTTCTCTATGAAAACTATTAGCCTGGTGCGTGCTGACAAAAAGGCATCCCAGAGTAATTCTTGAGCCTTCAGGCTATTTCCGCAGATTGGAGTGCGACAACTGTATAATATGTTTTGTCCACAACTAGGTATGTGTCATGTAATAAGTACAATTGAAACTAATAATAAACTAAAAACAAGTACGTCATTTTGTAACAGGATACATCGTACGAAATGATAAAATTATTATGTTCTGCGAATTACATTAAATGCCTAGTTCTGGTGGCGAGGTGAGCATTCTTAGAACCGGCGCTGGGAATGAAACAATACTTATCCATTAGACGTCACCTTGCCAGTGTAACTTTATCAGTTTGTCTTCTTCTCACTTTTCTTTGCGAACACTGGAAATATTTTATTGAAGTTTTATACCAAAGTTTTGTAGCTAGACAACATTTTTATCACTATACCTGGGGGCCGCGCAAGTTTTTCAACTATCTCTTCATCTGTTGTCCTGACAGATAACCTTTTGTTTCTATTTAATTTGCTTCAAGAAGTTGATTATAAATAAAATTCTCGACAGAAAATTCTTGATATTTGCATAAAACAAAACTCTGAGATAAAAATAATAATCATCATCAGCCTATATACGTCCCACTGCAGGGCACAGGCCTCCTCTCAGTATAAGAGGGCTTGGGCTATAGTTCCCACGCGGGCCCAGTGCGGATTGGGAACTTCACACACAACGTCACATAAAAATAATACTAAATACTATTAAAGTATGGCCGATACCTACACTTAGGTACTTACATATTTTATGGCCATGCAAATTTGCAAATGATTCAATCTCGGTTTCGTTATGGTTCCATATCACAGTGAAATATAAACTTTAGTTCATTTCTCTTTTCTGGACCAGATAAAAGTCAGGGGTTTATAGCCAATCAGTGAAGTTGGTAAGACCATGTATTTTGGTCGCCTCCCTGGGAACCAGTTCAAAAATAATCATAAAATTGAGTTTTCTGAATAATGAATTTTTGTCCACTTTTGTTTATTTTCGTGTGTATGACCTATCGTCGCAGTAAAGTCACCAGGTACGTTTTCTGTTTCAATTTAGGAATAAATTAATCTTCAAACCTTCAACGATATTCTTTAATTTTTTACTCGCTGCGATTCCCCACAGCAAGAAAACTCAAGATTCAGAAGTACTAAAGAAATCTATGAAATACTTGACTTGTTTGATTTAAAAGAGACCAATTCTAAATTGAACATCAGCCTGCGTGCATGTTTGGAGCCTTTCCGACCGCTACAATATTTTATATTCACTTATTTATTTATACAAGAGAACTCGTTACGTCTAAATGAATAAAATTGATTGCTTATACAAACTGTGCGCCCAAATACTCAACCATCACAATAAATAAGGGCTTTTGGAGAAAAAAAGTTGAAAGCATGGTCCAGGGGGCGAGCGGCCGGCGCGCGGCGGACGCACGCAGGGCTGGCACGATGGACCTTTGACTAGATAGCCCTACTTATGACTTACCTGCAAATCATTAGCTTCTTAATTATAGAACGAGCAACCTGCCAGTTTCCTACGGAATTACTCCAAGCATTACGCGTGCGTGATCGTTACTGTCAGTCAAATTGGCCCTGGGAACCTCGCCCTACGTGACTTTATGTATCCCTCCTCGTTACCCGGCGAGTAGTTTGGAGCCCGGTTTTTCTGGCAGCCCTGTCCGCGCGGGCGCAGCGAGCGTCCCGCGCCGACCTTGGCGCGCTCCGTAAGACAAGTCGATTTTGTTATTTGTTTATACACAACACTACCTGTTCGCGGCGAGGTGTGCGCCACACACGCACACAGCCGTCTCCCGCGCTCCCATCGATGTCGAATCGCTCAGATATTTTACGGCGATTTTTGTAATGAACCTCGATTTATTGTGCCTTTGGAATGCCGCTTGAAATTTATTTTATAGACAAATATGAACGCAATTACGTACTTTATTGAAACAAGGCGCTCTTACGTAAACATGAAACGAAGACGCGTTTACAGTGTTATTTTATGTTCGTTACGTCTCTAAATTCTAGTCAATGTGTAATTTGTTTATTTCAATTTGGTGCATAAATCGCAACGTAATTTTATTGAGTAAATTGTGAGATTTCGAAGCACGCTGGATTTCCGTCGAAGTTAGAAGCCTTTCATTTCAAGATGAAACTTCCGAAGTCCTGGAAATGGAACACGAAGTGTAATCTATTAGAAACATGTCTAGACATGTAAATAGGTACTGTTTTAATACACACACTAATCTATTTAAATTCTATAATACTCCATAGTTCTACTCAATAATGGTTTCTTACTTATCCCACAGAATATATCCTATCCACTTTCCTTCTCATAAATGTCTTCGCAAAACACATCAAGATGAACTCAGATCGGTATCCTTGTGAAATACGAGTCGTTGGCATAATGTCGTGTTTCATAATAATAGGAAAATGTAACTGGATCCGACGAGAGGCGACGGACGACACGGAAGCCGCCTTTAAAAGCCATAAAAATATTTCACTGCGGGCATTGGCGCTACCTGATAAGGATACGCAGTCATTTGTACTAACCTCGCGGTCCAGGGCACGAACAGCCTCCAACAATTTATGTGTAAATTGTCAGCATTATCTAACTTAATGTGTTCGGAGACACGTTCGGCAGATAGGCTGGTCTCTTGGCTCTCAAAAGGCCGAGAGGACAGCGATTTTTTCGGTCACTTTTATCCTGATTTGAGTGCCGATCGAGCCGTATTCGGATGCCTTTGAGAATAAAGGCCGATGGAGACAAAAAACAATCGAAGATGTTCATTCCAGACTGGATTGGGTGACGTGACAATATGATTGACAAAAAGTTTTAGCACTCGTATTAATAAATGGCATTCTGCCGGGTCGAGCCTTTTTTGTCTCAGTAAAATATTGCGCTGAAGGAGCGCCGTGACCTCTGCTTATAATCGTTGTTGCGATTGCGTCCGTGATTTAGGCGAGTGTTGCGGGGTCGCCTCCACAGATGGGAAGTCGTTGAATTACTGTCTTCCCGTCGCTTTGTTGGTTTTGTACCGCCGTTAGCTCGCCAGTAGGTAATTATGAGATCATGTTTCATAGTTATCTATTGATTTCGAACTCTCCTAAGTCTCAATTATGAATCATCGATTATCGTTCATCTCGAGAGAGTTATGTGAGACGGTTCTCTATCATCAACGTTTTCCTTTAAGTTTATTAACCTTTCATCAGCAAGCTCATATTCTACGGTTTTTTGTTAGAGCAGAAGAGCAATTGAGCTGATCGGCCCGTGGGATGATAAGTGGGTACTTTAGCCTGCGCAGTTTAAGAAGTTGCGAATAAAACAAACATTGCGGGTAAATTATGTTTACCTACTAATGCGCTGTCTTCTTTTGGCCACTAAGGTTTTTATTAAAAGTATAATAAAATATTTTCTTTTAAATTGGAATGGTTTTAACACTTGTGCAGTGTGTATTTATTAAGTATTGCAGTTTTTTTCTTTCATTTGAAATAGATATAGAGGTGAGTAATTATTGAATCTGTAAAAGAAGTAGACAAAAGTGTACTAAGTACGTAACATTTGTTTTGTTATCAGCCGCACCGCATTGGCCGGAACCCAAACACAAATAGCGAAATGTTCTGCTGGCACAAGATTGATTTGCCCACAAAATTACAAAAACATTCAAAAGAAACGAAACATTAGCAGTCGCCGCACGAAGACTATCAAATAGCCCCGAGGAAGGCACTCTCAGTATTACAGGGCTCAGCAAGTAGGTAAGTGCAAGAGTACAAGTGTGCGGCGCGCGTGACCGCCCGGCCACGATGCGCGCGCGTCACTCGCTCCTCCCCGACGTTCTCACGACACAATTTGACATTTCACTGAACAAATATAGAAGCCAGTTTTGATCGGTACTGTAAACATGCAAAGAATGCGAATATATCGCTTCCACGTTGCTGCGTTTCGACAATGCGCCCACCGATGTGTGGGTAGGTTTAAGAGGTCGCAACTTTATAGAGATCTGATAGATAAAATTTACAGTTATCCATTTTTTTTATAGACGCTTTATCAACGTCGCGATAGTGATGATAGAATAACCATAAGAGACGCTCGTAAAACCGGCGAGAGACCGCGTCCGATTTCGGTATCGCTACCGGTTAAAGTTACTATTTTTCATTTGGAGGCGGCAGAGACTGTATAGTAAAAACTCAATCAATGCCCATGAAATTTACAAGGCAGTTAATATTTAATTTAATGTTTTATCGTGGTGGTGCGGGCGCGTGTGTGAGTGTCTGTGCACAGTAATTATGCGGCGGGCGGGGCGGCTGCGCCGGTGGTCTCCCCCCCGCGAACCTCTGCTACGCTACACCTGGGAACAACCGGACCCCATTTGTTTTCAAACTTGGAAATATTACCAATACCTTATTTTGCGTTAGCGATTAACGTCTTTCGAGTGGCGATAGGAAATGATAGTCGGCGTTGTAGACGCTGCAAACGAAGAACAAACCGAATGTTGGATGTTGAAAGCGAAAGGTACGACACGCGACAAGGCGTTCCAATCCCTTGCGAGTGTTTCAATCGTACGCTTATGGAGTCGTATCGCCCGCCTTCTTTTGGGCTCCTGAACACTACTGCTCCTTGAACATTACTGCTGCGGGGCTTTCTCAAACCGAGACTGTTGTTTGTAATATGCGTACAGTATGTGCCATATTGGAACACATACCTATCTATATTCCCTCCGGTTAATGTTAAAATCACCAAAGATACTTACTAAAGATATGTAACGGACTTCATGAGATAGACTCTGGAGACTCTAAGATAGAGAGTACCTACACTTTTATACAATAATCGGTAGTAATAAGTCAAATTTGTACTAATATTACAAAGCTGAAGAGTTTGTTTGTTTGTTTGAACGTGCTAATCTCAGGAACTACTGGTTCGAATTGAAAAATTATTATTTTTGTGTTGGATAGACCATTTATCGAGGAAGGCTTGAGGCTATATAACATCACGGTGCGACTAATAGGACCAAAGAAACATTGGGAGATGTGGAAAAATATGGGGGAAATTAGTCACTATTCCACACGGACGGAGTCGCGGGCACAGCTAGTTATTCATAAGCTTTGTGAATCCAATAGCAGAAACTTATTCCCAAGTAATTGAAAAGATTCAAAGAAAATCCGGAGTTACTTAGAAAGTGAAGCAGAAGAGGCACCCTACGTTATTTCAAACTCTTAAAGCATCACTAAATTTGTTAATCCTGTGAAGAAGCATGGGAAAATCAGTGAGAAACCGATCAATCACATTGTTGTGAGCCCGCTTGGCCGGTGGATTACGCAAGTCTACCTGGCAGATTCACTGCCAGCGACGACCAATGCTCCTTTGTCTACTTTTATTTGCCTGTCACTCAAAGCGCCTCTTGGACGTGTTTTAAAGCCACGACATGTAACTCTTTGTCAGGGGCTTTACAGACCTTTAGAACAGTAAATTTCGTTGTCATGCATAAAACCATGTGTTTATATGGAGCAGTGTGAGAGTTGCGCGCTGCCCGCTGACCGCCATTGTTGAAATAAGCCCCGTTCAGCGTGTACAACAATTAACGTTGCGATTTTACTCCCGTACATTTTTACTCGCAAAGCTTGCGGCCATTAAAGATAATTGTTTTCCAAAAAATCTGTTCGCTGTTTATTTGCCGAATGAAATCGCCGCGTGCAAGGGCATCGCTCTAAATTTACCTACTGAGTTAAAATTCGCCGACGCAAACACGTCACCGTGTTTTGTTTTCGCTTCTAAATTAAGTACATAAATGCTGACGTTGAATTGGAACACAGAAAAGATCTCAGCAATAAAACTGGCGTCGTAAAACTTAGTGTGCTCAGTAATTACACCGCCGGGTTGATGAGTGGCTCGATGGCAATCATCAAATAAACACCACCGATCATAATGATCATTCACCGAAAAGTATACGTCATTAAAAACCGAATTAATTACGGCGGGACAGGAAAAGCGCGTTCGTTTTGACAAGTTGCCGTAATATTTTACGTTGCGAATGTCTCGTCCGGACTGGCCTGTGCCACTACTTTGGATTGCCATCGTCGACCGCATTGATGTTACTATATTCGACAGCGATTACACGCGCTTCGAATAGTTTTCGATTCAATTTGTCGTTGACATCTGTCATATTTGTTACTTATGGTATCGATCTTCTATGATCAATAATGTAACGTAACGGCTACAAGACAATAGTCGCCAGTTTAGGTTAGTTTAAGTTACTGTTTTTTTCTTCGTACTGTCACCATGAGTGATCACAAGATGTTCGTAAAGTTCTCCATGAAAGCATTTTACGCGCTTGTCGCTACGAGTACGAGGCGAGTTCGGTAAATGGAAACTCGTGGTAATGGCGCTGGTAATTTTGTCATCTCCGCACAATACTTTACAGCGCCGGCTTCCGTTAAACGTCTTGTTTATTGAAGTGAAACAACTCTTTACTGCCGAATCTTTTCTTTAAAGTTTGTTTTGTCAACATTTCTTCTAACTGTTCCGTTATTGCCAATTTATCCCTTTCCTTTAATTGGCGAAAGCTGTTCCTTTGAAGATTTTTACAAATTCGGGGATTTATTTGGGGCAATAAAACGTGCCGAGAGCCCTTTTCGCTAACGGGTTCGGAGGCGCAACTTAATGATCGTAGACCCGTAAGGGTTTGCACAGATTCCGAGCGGACCTTTCTTTTGTGTGTAAAGTATTGTTTTTTGTAATATTTGCAACTCTTTTGCGAGCCCTCGAGTGCCGTTAGCTAGATTTATGGCGCCACGTCACGAGTAACGGGGAGTTGTAAAAGACGGAGCTGTCTTATATTGAACGCACTTTCGGGGAACCGTTAACTTATTAGCAGATACCAATAAAAATAAATACTAATAACAGTAATAAAGAACTTAAAATGAATGATGCCATGAATGAATGTTGGCACTGTATCGTTCAAAACATGTAAAATAACATTAAAAATGGTGAGATAAAATTGAGCGGGTTTTTTATGGGTAGATCTTCACACATTAGGCGATAAGGATACTAAATTTAGATATGTTTTTCGTTTGTTTTGTTACTGATGCCAATTTATAGGCCTTAAGGTGTAAGAGGCGAAGGTGAGCTCGTCCGTCTACTTATATTGACCCTGTGTAGTCCGCATTGTCAGTAAACGCGGGCTTTCAAACAAGCTGAGATAATCAGATTAGATCTTCATCGCGAACCGCCTAGGCTTGGACTCTTCTTGTTTTGGGATCCTAAGGGCCGAGTCAGAGTTCAAACGATGCACCGATGTATTCCATGCCGATTTTCTGTCATGCGAGAGTGGAATTCCTTTATTCATTGTGTGGATACGATACATATAAGGCTTGTATCACAATTTAAACGTAAGATTATATGTATAATGCAGTACATCTTTCTATCATTTTGCGTATTATTGTACTCGTACCTCGGTAATAAAATTGCTCAAAGAGAACGCAAACCATAGTTAGACAACATTGTCAATGGCACATAGTACCTACTTTGTAGATTATTGTGTAGTTCCAGAAGAGGATAGGTACCTACACTCGAACTAATTGATGATTGCCGTAACATAGAACCTATTTACAGTGAATTCCATAGTCACATTGCATAGCTTGACAAAGAGAATCATTAATACGTTTACTGTGACAGCACAACACTAAGTTAATTCGGAACTGGTAGGTGAAATTATTTATCAGCCCCTGCCAGGTGTAGAAGAAACATGCAAATGGAAACAGTTCTGAACTCAAGCATTCTTCATAATCAAAGGTCGCCTTGTTGAAAATTACCGGATAACTCACGTTAAATAAATCGAGTTTAGCTCGACATGTTTCGGACTAATTCGTAGCCCTTCATCTAGGAGTAGCAAGGGAGAAATTTTAAATTCAACGAAAAGTGCGTGAAGCTATAGAGATTAGTAGACGTCCAAACTTTAATCGAGACAGTGGTTGGTCGGTGCCTCCGAGTTGGAAGACAGTTTTGGATCTTCATACTGCGTCAACAGCGAGTGTGGAGGTGCCTTTACAAATATAAATGACGATAATAACGAGGGTAGTCGTGAGCCAGTGTTAGTTTCGTCGGGCACGAGCAGTCGCGCGCAGAGAGCCGAGGCGCGCAGTTCGCGTTTGGCAGCAGCAGCTGCCGCGGCTCCTAGATGAAGGGCTACGAATTAGTCCGAAACATGTCGAGCTAAACTCGATTTATTTAACGTGAGTTATCCGGTAATTTTCAACATGTGTGAGTCTCACGGTAGTTTAATGTATAAAGGTCGCCTTTTTAAAACCGGGTAGCGACTGCACACCTACCTACTTAGGTAAGGAGGTAGCTTATGGTTTAAAAACTGATGAAATTCAATCACTTATACCTACTTTTACATTTAAATCGTGTGCGTCCAAAGTGTATTGTGTACTCAATGCTTTGGGCACGTATTTAAACATGCTGAATAAGAAAATAGAATGCGAGCCTCACGCATTATCGTAGCAATGTTTTCCAAATAGTTCGGACCAGCGTTTACCTTGCCTGTTGACTTTAGATGCTTCATTAAGTTTATACCAAACCTCTGTTTGCTTATAATGATGACATTTTGCTTCTCCAAACATCCATTCTTGTTGAATGGGATCTCATCCATACGTACCACAGTGACTACAAAAGGCGAGACGTAGGCAAGTAAAATACTTTACAATAATTCTCGAGTGAAAGTAGGTATACACGTGTCTTGTAATATAAGTATTTATCACAGGTAATAAACATAAAAACCTTTGAAGCACCAACAGCAGATAACTATCAAATTTAATCATTGTGATAGCAATTTTATCTATAAACAACTCATGATTTTTCTACAACAATGACTAATTTCCGACAGGTCGGCATTAGCATATCAAGCGGGCTATGTTGACTGGTACCGCCTCGTAGCATGCAATTATGCAAACAGAATAATAGCTCGGTGTCAGAGCGCGTGCGTCCAGGGCTTGTAGGCTGGAGAAAAGAAATGTCAGGGCATCCGGCTCTAGGGCTGCCACCTTTCAAAAACAGTAGACCCGGAGATTTTAGAAATGTCGTTTTTTTTTATTAAAATAATTTTTTTTTTTAAAGATTTAAGTATTTAATGAAATAAGTACAAAGTAATGGTAAATTAATATAGGTATGTAACTTTTTTTTTTTAATATAAATTACCTAGCTAGTGCTAGGCTGACTTGAACTAGCTTGACACTTAAAATTATATTTTTTATTCTGCAGGGATTGTTTCAGCATTTCTTCTTGCTCAGGTTTCTTCAAAAATTTTAAAAATTCTTGGCAATTCATATTGTAATTAATCTTTACAATTAACTCAGCCTTCACCATGTCCACTGATAAGCAGTTTCGCTCGTCTGTCCACAAATTTCCCATTAAAGAAAAGACGCGTTCTACGAAAGCATTGCTTATAGGGATTGAAAAGATTTTACCAATTATTTTTGGCAGTTCGGTGAAAGTTGAGGTGACTTTGAAAAGCTGAACCCATCGTAAATCAACAGATAATGTTGAATCAATAGATTGTTCGAACTGAGGAAATACTTGGTTTAATTTTCGGGTCTCGTCATACAGTTTATCTTCGTCCACATTTTTCAGACCAAGTGATTCGCAAGCTTCCACAGCATCTTCGTAACTTACTGCACGTTGTACGTCTCACTCAGACTATCAGTCTCAGTCGCGCACGCACGCACTCCGCGCCGTGCGCCCGGTGCGTGATGACGTGTTGTCGCTTCCCGTTCCATCGGACCCGGAGATATCGATGTTAAACCCGTAGCCCGGACATGAACCATGCAAACCCGTAAACTCCGGGTCAAACCCGGAGAGGTGGCAGCTCTATCCGGCTCGCATTATCGCGCCGGGATCAACCATGATATATGTTACGCTTGCTGTATGAGCGCGTAAATCTCCGGAGGGTCTGAAACCTGGACTGGACACGATCTGTGACGTTTTATAGGCGACAAAGCGGGTTGTTTGCGGACAGCTTAAAGACTGCTCAGTTACCAGAGCCGAGAAATTATACTCGATGCTATTTTTGTTCTATTCAATTGTAAATAGTTGAATGAATGAGCTGCTGTAAATGAATCATCTGAAAGGATGACGTCCCTAGAGATCTATGGCATCTGGTTCCGTCACACTAAATTAACTACTCAAAAGACCTTTCCACAAACAGGTTCGGAATATGAGCAGACATTACCATTTCCAAGGAGGCCGTTGACGCGTCCTCCTTACAAGACTTTTTATAAATTTTAGCGTATCACGAAGACAAATCTTGTGAGGTGTCCTAGAGCCGGCTCCCACCGGCTTCTTTATCCTCTCTACAAAGGACGTAATAACCATATCAAACAGCGTGTCCCTTTGCCGCGCTGCATACATATCGCCGGGAACGGTCTAGCGACGCTTTATTGTATATTAAAATAGTAAAGAAATGCTTTTTGTTTCCGTCAGTGCGTTCCTTCCATACCAATGGGTTGCAGCTCGCAGTCGGTAAATACCGGATGCGTACGACTGGGTTTGGCTGGACTAAACTTTGTGTGTTGTGTGACATCATCATTTGTCGTTTATATGGAAAACGAAGTCTGTAATCGTCTATTTACATTAGATATAACTTTATTTGTTCCCGTGAATAATTCGCAAACCGTAACAGTCTTAGTCATGACTAAGATTCAGTTAAGCTGATTACACGTAATTTGAGTCATTTCTTCTAAGGCGGTTTAGGGACTTGACAGTCTAACTGCGTAGCAACGGTAAACGAAGGTTACGACTTTCTATGAAAAGCTCATTATTTTAGAGTTGATAATATTTAAATGTCGCATATAGCAGGTAAACGTCGAGAGCGGGCGTGCCTCGGAGTCCGGTACGTGAGGGGCATGAGAACCATACAGATCGACCCCGCACATAATTTTAGAGTTCTCGTCCTTTGTGCTGGTCGTCATTGTTATTAAAGTAATCACGGGCGCCCTCCATCATGCTCCAATCGGAACATTATGGGATATAAACAAAAGAAAGCAACAGGAATTCAATGAAAAGCCATTATGTCGCCGTGAAGTGCCCTCCACCGAGCTTGTTGTCTCAATATTTTTCTTGGTGGATGGAGTTGACGCGTCATTCTCTCGCGTCGTTCAAAAACGCCGCGTGGAATTTTGAAGGGCCCTCGATAATGGCCGATATTTACGGCCTTTAGATAATGTTATTTAAACGGCTGGGGACTGAGTTATAGTGGATGAAACAAAACGAAATGTCACGAGGCCGTCTACCATCTGCGAGATTATTGCCTGGAATCTTAGTGTTTGTGGTCGAAAAGTAGCTTACGTATTATTTGTAGAGGCTTTCTATCAGAGGATTAAGATATGTGTCGCGGAGGGTTGTGATCCGACAGTCGGTTAATGCGTTTATAGGCGGCGCGTTTGAGTCTCCATTAGAAGAATCCCGCGGGCCGCGACATTGTCAGCTTAGTCTATATCCCTGTCCGACACTAGGCGCATTCAATACCCGACGATACAATCTGTCGGTGGACTTGTTTAATGCACTGTGCTTTGTTACGCTCTGTGAACAGCAGGAAAACCAACCTGAATTATTTGAGTACAAAATTCACAAGAATAAAAATGTATTCACGCCAATAATATGTTTACGATTTACATCCACCAAGTGAATATAATATTTGCTGTGGTATTTGGTTTTTGCTCTGAATTTCATCTTCCATAAAGAGTAATAGCGTCATAAAACGTTAAACATATGCACAGTCAATGCCCGGATTTAAATGGAATGGTCATGTTTAGGAACTCAGAAGAATATAGCGCTCGACAAAAATGTTCGTTCGCTTTAGATGGAATGTTTTGGGGGAACCAATCGTAAATTGGTAACGCAGCAATTTCAGATTGTATCGTTTGTATCCGACCCGAGATTCTGTAGAAAACCAACATAAGTTGCCTCATGTCCATATTTATTAGTGAATTATTAGATTTCTGTCAGTAACGTGGGACAATAAATAATTAAGCATCTTCACGATAAACCAAATAAAAATAATTGGCCATTAAAAGATATTGCTTCCGAACATAAGTTATAGTTTTCGAACTGTTTTAACCTAAATAGTTCTGTCAATGACTTTATTTATACGTATACATTATCATCTGATAGAGCTGAAGCTGAGTAGATATACGATTTCTTGTGTTAAGTTTGTTGTTAGTTGGAATGTATTAATTTACCTACTTATCCAACATTATATTAAGTAAAAATCTAATACAAATTCTATCAAATATTGCATATAAAATAACAATGAAATCTTGCAAAACATAACCGTAACTTTGTCAATTAGATAAAGAAATACAAACAATGTGAACAGTATGTTAATTAATATTATTTGCATGATCAAAGACTTCAAAGTTAAATTCATTTACTCTCTTAGGAGTAAATTATGAACGGTAAGACAGTAGGTGATTTGTTAAAAGAAAACAAAGATGACAACCCCTAGGCATGCAAAGACTTATTTCCTCAAAACAATCTTGACTATCAATCGCGTCAGACATACCAACTTATTGGCAACAGCTCCCAGTTAACGATGTAAATAGACACTAGGTTGTCTGGAAAGGCAGACTAGTAAATAGGCTAAGGTGAGTCATCCCTCGTTGCGAAACGGTTCCGCAGTATCGTAACAAAGACATCGGCGTGGCTGTTAAAGATCTGCCACTATTTATGTTGCTCACTCTTTATTGCTGTGGCGGAGATAAAATAACAGCAGGCACGAATCACACGAATTAATCTAAACTAAATAAAATCGTCGAAAAGCTTAACGTTGTCCTGTCAATTTTTCCACACAATTATGTTAAGATAGAGAACAGTACCAATGAGCTACATACCCAATAAATAACTTACGACTAGTAAATTAAAGTTTAAAAAAACAAAATTAATAAAGGCTGCCGTTATTGCCGTTTTGATTATGGAGCCCTAAAAATAATGCGGCAGAAAGCGCATAGCTTCGTCTAAAATCAGAGAACTGTATTGCCTCTATATGGCTAACACGGTGAATAAATAACTGGAAATCTACAATCAATAATTATAGTTTCAAAAATGCTTCATTTTTATCATTGTCTTTGAATCATCGCGGTAGAGCTATGAAGTATAAAGTATGAATAGGGTTATGTGAATGAGGAAGTAGGTCCTTGGTTGCATGAATTGATCTAAACATTTGGGCCAAGGGTCTGTCAGAGTGATCAAACAAATACATTGAGCAAGAGTTTTAATGATAAAATCATTTGACTAAGTTAGATTTATTAAATTTATTTCTTTGCAATCAATAGAACACTCTACTAGTTAGCAATAGTCACTTTTTTCTACTAAAATTAAATTTATGTAGGTAAATTGTATTGCTGTAGGTAATAAGTATAGCATACGTGTTTTATAGTTAAAATACTTACGTCAAATTCTGTTCGCTACTTTTTGAATCGGCAATTACATAGTACACAATACATTATTTAATATCTACATTATTATTTACTATAAGAAATAAGAAATATGAACCAGACCTACTGTAGTCCACCGAATTTTATGATTTACGTTATTGACTGTTTATTTTCTGTTTACAGCTAGACGGCAACCCTTTGTCTCGTTACGTGGGAACAATTAACTTTAACTGAAAACGGCAAATTTGTTTATTGCACTGTGAATCTCGTAACGGGGTCTTTGCAAAAGGCGATGTCATTTGAAAGAGTTAAACGTTCACTTTGAATTTATGATAGCGACAACCTCGAGTCATTTGTTTTGTCTACTTTGATATATTTGGCGAAATTTCTTGTTACTCTTTTGTTATTGCATTTTTTACCAACATTATTGTTTTCGAAACATGAAATGGCTTGAAGTGTGCGTCATTAACTGTATTAGTTTCAGGTGAATGAACAATGTCTCGTTCAAAATGTCACACCTAGCTAATTTATGGCTTTTACTTAAGACGGTATCAAAATGAAATTACACAGTAGTGTAGGTGTTACGCACTTCTATTGTAGTTTCAGACTCTATGGTTTGATATTTGAATTAAGAAATGTCTTAACATTGCAGCATTTGCAGCAGATTCAGATCCTGTAAACTGAAACATGAAAACTATGCAATTTCCTAACAATGGGATTTGTAATGATCCTAATCCAAAAATATTGTTAAAATTACCTTCACTTGTACTTCATTTTAGATACTTTGTTAGTAACAGAAAGTAACGTAAGCTACAACAGCCTGATCAAAATTAGTAATGCAGATTCGGAAGATAGGTTTATCTCTTTGTTCGTGATTATCTTTCCTTTGTGTTAAAACACGTTATGTATTGATATTATCAGGAACATATATACGAACCTATATTTTGCATTCTATGCAGACGAAGTTGTGATGGACAGCTAGTCTCTTTTTTTTTATACAAACTGAGGCTGTGAGGCGCAAGCCGTTCGTGCGATATCGGAACGCTGATCAGAAGTTGTCAAACAAACTCTGGTGTAGGTATAGGCAGATACTTGTGTCTGTAGGCCGACACAGATAAAAAAAGTGAAAAGTTTGATGGGTCAGAAGCGTCAGTTAAAAAAATACATCTACAATCATGTAGAATAATGTATTTATTAAGGTCTATTAATAGTAGCAAGTGGGATGGACGATATGACAGTCATGTGTTAGGATTTCAGTCACATGAAACCATGAAAGTCTAACCGAACACCTTGTAAAGTAAAAAAAACACCGAGGAAAAGTGTGCACGCTTGACTATTCAGAGAATGACATTGTGAAAAGCTACAGCAATAAATAGCAAGATATATTTTAAATTCAAAGCCAATCCCGAATTCTTCGACTTGTCATATTTTCTTTTTGTTCATTCAGATACGATAAATACAACAAAGAAATAGAATTTATAAGCCCACGTGTCAGATATGTACAGTTACTAACAATGTATGAACAGCTTTTTTAATGCTTAGTTGTGTGGCCGACTAATGCACAATACATGTTTTCATCTAGCAACAAACATGTGTAAGTATTTGTCAGTGAAGTACATTACACGCCATTGTTTCATTCTGCTCCGACGAAAGACCCATTGTCGAGTATTAATCAAACTAATTTTATTTGCCGTTGCTATCTAGCGGCAGTTTTGTTAAGTATGTAATGGAATTTCGTGTAGTGTTTGGAAACTTGAGTCCCACGGTAGATGCCGACCGTACTGGGCAAGCTGCGGTAGGCTTGCTTAATGGTTGTGTGGTGGCAAAAACTATGATAGAAGTCACTTTTAATAAAGCTGAGCACCCACCAGCCGGGCAGTCAGCGTGGACGGCAACCGGTTACTGCCTTAACATAACCAGTCTTGACGTTTCAAAAAGGAAATAAGAAATTCATAAAAACGTCACCGTTCTAAAAACAAAGTAATATATTGTTAACGTTTGGCTCGCGAAGTCCTACACAGGGGGCGATGTAGAATTTTAATTGCAGGTAAAGCTTTTTTACCGGCCGCAGGATCGCCGTGAGCTACTAAATGCTACTATAGACATAAAGGATAATGCTTTCTGTCTTTACGTGAGCAGGCGCGGAGCCGTGCGCGGGGAATTGAGTCGTAGCTGACAGCATTACGAGCGGCATTTGTTTCGCGCTCAGGATCAAGAACTACATTCAATTTGTTAGGGCGTGTGTACACAGGACCCAAAGTGCAACGTCGAGACAAACATCATGCTTTGTGCTGCTCATGGAAAGAGTAAATATTAGTTCTTTACTTCGGGGAAAAATTCGTTTTAGAAAACATTAGGCCGCTGTGTACCGAGTTCGTTATTAGAATTAAAGCGTGGTAGAGGCTGTGTGCGGGGCTTTTGTGCGGGTGTAATATGTTGTTTAAACTTGATCTGGGTTTGATTGATGCCGACAGCCGCCGCAGGACGCGTCGGCACTCGATACAAAATTGATAGCACATTAATTTTCGGGGCAATAAAATTTGGTGCGCGGTGTTTGTTTTAAACGGTAGTTACGAAAGGCAGCGCTTATCAATTCTCGTCGATGTTTGGTGCTAAAACTACCGGGTATCTGATACTACGCTCGTAACAGCATGTGAATTGAATTATTATGCATTTTAGCTGTTATTACGAAGTGTTTGCAGATGTATTGTTAGCTAAACAATGGTTAAAGATAAGAGACACTTAACACTTTTAATGTTATCGTGTGTGTGCTAAAATCGATGACTTTTTTCACTACCTTGCTTGTGTCATTATTTAAATTTAAAACCTTGCTGGCTCATTATTATTGGCGTGGTTGGTTACGTTACATGTCTAGAATAGTAGCCTGTCATAGGTATAGCAGGATTTTCAAAACTACTCGACAAATGTGAACTTTTCGATGTTCGATGAAAAACAAGTAGGTACATACATACATACATACATACTTTCATAAAAATGTAATCAGATCATATACTTTATATTAGATATTTTAGCTGCAGCGTTTCCTGAAATAAACCATGGTAGGTACCTACCCGTTACAATTTTTTCCAGGTATAAAAATAAAAGAGTTTTACTCTTTTTAAAGTTTTAGTTTCGGGCTCGGTGAACAAATTATTTAATGATTTTGGGGCATCTCAAAATTTTAGGCGCTGTTGTATGAACATCTTAAACATCCAGCAAAACTATATTAGGAGAGAGTTAAAAACAAGTCAGACAGCACAAAATAATCTAAGAAATTCGCCCAAATTGTGCTTCTGATTTTTCAACTAAGAATTTCTAAAGATTACCCAAGTCATGGGTACAAGACCGGGGGCACATGACAATATCGCAGCCATAAACCTGGTCAATACCTGGTAATAAAACGCCGTCCGTTCACACGTCCATCCTAAAATCATCCTTTTCCGAACTTCTAATCATCTGTATCTATACAAATGTTATCTCGAAAAAGTTTGAACGTTATAAATCGAACTTTATAGCCTTCTGTGGTCAGTCAATGACGCTTTATGTGTCTTTGATCGTTTTGCAGACTGTGTAATTTTTCATATCTTGTACAAAACTTGTGTGGTGTCAGGATAGAATAGCACTTATCCATTTCTTTCGTTGTTTGTCCTAAGAGGCGACTAAGGAAATAGGTTTAGGTATGCTTCAGGTGACAGGCTAGCAACCTTCCACTATTATACCACGTCTTCCATTTGTTTTCAAACCTAAAATTATGCTTTAAATGGCTGCGAAGAGTGAAATAGTCATAATCATGGTTTTGTTTATGTTACGTTTCGATTGCTCTGCCTGCCTCATTTCATGATGAATTTCATATTGCTTTGATTAGTTGATAGTGTGGTATGTCTCAGTGACATTTCTTGTAAAAAGGTACAAAGTGGCACGGTTATCAAATTCTTTGACTGTACAAAACCTTACTGGTAAAGTAATTTGATTTGAGAAATCAGTAATCTTCAATTATCTACAATAAAAAAAATGCATCACGTCTCACTGTCCATTACATTTCAATAAAGATCGACATAATTCCGTGAGCTCGGAATATTAAACCACGACACAACCTACATTTACATTCCATACAGTAATTATGGTAAAAATTAATAACCGAGCAAAACCTGGGAGGACAACTAGTCAATTGCGAGTTTAATTTCAATTGAGCTGTAATTTATGGGTAAGATAAATGGACAAAAACCGGATAATGGCGGTGCAGCTTGATAACCTATATTGGAGATTATAGTGAGCGATGGCTGGATTTTAATTTGGCGAGTTGATGACAGTAGGTAGAGGCGACAGGGACAAATCTAAACTGTTAAGTTCTGACAGAGGAACTGGGAAGGCGCGTTGCACTGGCGTGAAGGTATATGTTGTAATATTCGAAATAATACAAAATAGGGCGCACAAAACACCAGTTAGGAAAAAGCGTTTTGTTAGTACCATCACCTCACCGCGCTAAGCCGCTTCGCTATGAGTGCGCTTGGAGCTCTAGGTATTTTGTATGATGCGGAAATTTTATATTGGACAATTTGTGTAGGCAGTTCTGTAATTGCATTTGTATGGAAATTAATGTGAAACTCTTAGATTAAAAGGATGAGGAACTCAGTAGCGCGAATAACTCATTTATTTATATTTATTTCACCAAAGCTTATACTATCATTACAGGCTACGCCTAGTGCAGTAATTGTAGCATGAGTATAGGCGGATCTACCTTAAAAAAAGAACTCCTTGGTAGGTCTTCGTCACTCAAGATAATTTATTCTTTAATGTCATTATTTACAGAAAGCCGAATACAAAATACGCAATTTGCTTCACAACCTTTGCCTTAATGTGGCTGCATTTAAAATTTACATACGGCAATATTTCATTCTAAATAATACAATAAATACATACCAAAAGTATCGTCTGCGTAGAAAATTATTCCAAGTAGGTATCAAGTTTCACAAGGCGTCAGACACAGGCCATTAGTTGCTTATAGAGTCACATAGTAAATCCGATACGACAAGAGTGTTGATGTATTTGCATAAATATGTTATAGGAGATTTATTTATAACTCGGTACGTCTGCCGAAACAATAAAACACGTTCGAAATAATTAAGATTAAATTACAAATGTCATGAATCGCGAGTCATGGGTTAGACTATGCAGCGTTTTGAATGCTCTGCCTACCTAATTTAGGGATACAGGCGCGAAAATATGTATGTTTTCTTCTGTTTAGAATTCGCTTATCGTGTGGCTCCAGAACTGTGTATTTCTAACTGTGACATTTCTAATCGGGGGGCACGGCAGTGCCCCCACCAAGTCGAGCGCAAAGCAAGCACTGCCGTACCACCCTTTACTGGAACCATTTCGCGGCATTTTCAGGCCCCTATTTGAGAACCTCTGGATAATACTAGGACGCTGAAATTTTCGTCATCTAGTGAGCTATAACCACATACTTAAAATCCAAAATTTCAAGTCTGTAGGTAATTCATTTCCGAAGTTAAGCGAAAGCAAAGTTTCGCATTTTCGACACTCACTCACTCACTCATGATCATCAAAATAGAACTGGTACTTCCCGTTAACTCAGAGAGCTGAAATTTGGTACAAGGTTAGGGATTAACGACTATATAAAGGGAAAAATGTAAAATCTAGGATAATCGAAGATCTGGAGTACCTGGTGAAAACACTAGAGCCCAACCAAACTACTATAGAGATCGACACACTTCTTTTAAAAAAATATTCAACTTAGTGGGTCGCTTCATTTGATGTCAAAAATCTGAGGTCTGAAGTATCTGATGAAGACCCTGAGCTGCTCTGGTACATAAAAAAATCGACTGTAATTGCAAAAATCCAGCGTAGAGAGACACATCTTCTAATTTAAGGACCGCGAATGGGCAATACGAAAAACTGTTCCTACTGTACGAGATCAAAACCGGAAAAAAGAAAATAAAGATAATTTGCAAAAATAAGTAAATGTGTAAAATAAGAAAATCTAACATAATTAATGAATATGCTCACGTTTCTACAAAAAGAAGTGAAATCCCATCAAAAACATTCTGTAAAAAATCTACCCAAGTCTCGTTGAAGCTGCTTGTTTATCTCTAAAAAGTAATGAAATCTAGACATAGTTGTGCCAAGTCTAAATTTCATTACTTTTTAGAGATAAACAAGCAGCTTCAACGAGACTTGGGTAGATTTTTTACAGAATGTTTTTGATGGGATTATATCTGTCTCTTTAGAAACACACACATACTACATCACGCCTGTATTCCCGCATGGGGTAGGCAGGGCGCACGAAACGCTACATAGACAAAACCATGGGACTATTTCACGTTTCATACCCACTTCTAACATATTTTCAGGTTTTAAGAGAAGAGGTATTAATATAGTCACTGATTGTGAGCCCGTCCCCTAAAATATACCTTAACCTATTTCCTTAGTCGCCTCTTACGACATCCACGGAAGAAATAGAGAATTGTTATTCTGCGCCTGACACATTATCTGATATTTACCTCTTTAAATCGGTTCAGTGGTTGTTGCGTGAAAAAACTGACAGATGGATAGAGTTCTTTCTTTTAACACAAATGAAAATTATGTTATTAGGAATAAGTATGTCAGATAATAATTCTGTATCTTACGCGTAAATACACTTAAGTTTTCTACGAACATAAGCAGTTTAAGTTAAGTATTGTTTTGTTTTCGCTAAATGTAGCCCGTGGCTTGGTGAATCGTTGAAGTCTTTTCTTTGAGCCGACGCGGGGTAAGATACGACTCCTTCCGTAAGAAGGCTTTGCAGGTAGGCTTACTAATAATTTAGTTTTGTTAATTTCATGTTTCTAAATTCAAAATATTTTTTTTATGAATCAAAAAGTAAACAAATGTCAATTATGTACATATAACGATAATATTTTTGATCATGATTTATTTTACAGCAATCGTAAGCTACATATTAGAAAATGAAATGACTGTTTGGAACGGGTTGAAGTGCTGAAGACTACACTTGTTTTTTATACATACCTTTATTCACACTTTATACACCTGTATTCCGTAATCGGGTAGGCAGTGAACACGGCCCGTTAAAAAGTCAAAATCATGACTATTTCACGTTTTGTAACCGTGTGGTGTTGGATTAGAATGATACCTCTCCTTTTTTCAGTGGATGTCGTAAGAGGTGACTAAGGAAATAGTGCTATGGTAGTAACCTGTCACTATTATATCTCTTCCACCTGTTTAAATCTAAAATTACGCTAAAAGTGACTACAAAACGTGAATTCTTATATCCTCTGAACTAAAAGTGGTAGGTAACATTAACATTTTAATCATTGTCGACAATAACTCCTAACGCCATCGATATCCCAACTAATTTTGGAACCTTTGCGTTCACTGCCAGAATAACGACAATCTCTCTATACCTTGTCGTATCATTAATCGTTCCTTAAAATACTCAATAATCGCTCTAGTTATTTAAAACAACTATTCACTGTAACTTTACTTTCGCAACGTCGCTTTCTAACCACACTGTCAACCCAAATTCAAGAATATGCTATAGAATCAGAGTTGAATTTGTAACAACAAAAGTTGGCTGTTACGATGTTTTGATCCAACTCCGACTAAGCGCAACCACAAACACGATCGTTAATTTTCTAACACATTGCGTGTATTGTAAGTAAGCGACATTGCAGCGAGCGTTCCAGCCAAGCAATGTACAAAGATACTCCCAAATCGACGTCGGAAGTCGTTGTCGAGTTAAAGAGGGTTATTTCAGTTTCAGTCGCCGACGCCTCGTCGGATCAGTCGGGCGATTAGTCGAGCCCTTTGAAGAGGGAATTACAAATGGCGGAGACGCCGGGAGCGACGCGTGCGACGGTTTGTCGCAGCTGTCGTTAGCCGCTAAATATAATGGAACTGCGACATCGATTGTACGATGTAGATGTGCGATTAACTTGAACGTTGTCAATTTTACATTTTTGCCAAAGCACGATAGTTCCGTGTGGTGTCGGGCTTAGAATAACACCTCTCCATTTCTTCCGAGGATGTCATAAGAGGCGATTAAGGAAATAGGTTTAGGTATGCTTTAGGCGACAGGCCTGCTGGCCTGTCACTATTATACCTCTTTATGAACGTGGCCACGAAACGTCAAATGGGCATAACCAATACCCAATACCCATCTTAACCTATACTCGTATTCCTTAGTCGCCGCTTACAACATCCACGGAAGAAATAAAGAGCTATGTATTACAATTAAACCAGACGTCACACGGGAAAAAGAAATAAAATTAAAGAAAAACATTTAAATGACTCATGTCAACCATGCATGCGCGGTGCGGTGACAGCGCGGACAGGCGACGGTCGCGAGCGCAGGATAATGATTCAGAATTTACATTTCATACGCTATTTGCCTCGCCCTTGTCTTTAAAACACGTCCCTATCTAATTTATATACAGTTTTAAGAATGCCCGCATGGTTATCTGATTTGATGAGTGCAAGGTGCATGCCGCGTGTTTACGTTTATGGTAATACGGATCGCGGTTGTTATGACAAGAGAATGCGCATGAATCGAAACAAATATCTGTAAATACATTCATGAATGTTTAGTCGTTTTGCAACAGGAAATCTTAGCCTAAAACATCTTCGGGATATATTTTCTTTTATCTTATAAACCGTAAGAGGCATTGCAAACTGTTTTATCTGTAATAATAAAGTATTTTGGTGGGAAACTGGACAACAAACACACAGCGCGCGCGCAACCATTCGCGGGTGGCGAGATTAGCATCGCGTTCATCAAGTATTTGTTTTAAAAATTACAAAATCATCGCGATATAATTGAGGCTTACTTTAATAACATTTTTTAATTTCGACCTGGAAGTAATTCTATAGTAATCTTTTAAAATGTTCACATTACAGAGTGACTGGCTCATTAATAACTTGGCCGTTTATGCGTGTAGAGCCGAACTAAATCGGCCATCCGGACCATCGTCGCTGCTCTTTAATGAATTTTTAACAAAAACTTAATTAAAAATCGTATCTCTCATGTTCGAAGGAAATGAACTCATTCCTCGGACTGGGTGACTGACGGGCGGACTGACGGACCCGTCATTATGGAGAGCGGCCAGTCTACGCAGGCCTCTCCCGCGGCCCCGGCGCTCCCAGGACCCAAGTCACGAAGCCAATTTCAATGACCTGTCAACGGCCAAAGTTAAATGGTCGCGTTGTATGTTTACGAAACTTTGTAGTTGACGTGAACATGCCGTAAATGTTTATTACCTAATTATTAATTATTGTCTTATGCTAACGTTAATTTGGTATGAGTCGCCGTTATTATGGCGACGAGCGGGCGTATCGGACGTTAATGAAAGCCTGTTATTGTTTTGGAAATTTGCTTCATAACGGTGTTCACACTTGAATCAAAAGTTTCAACTACGCAGTGCGTTAAGTCGTCCAGGTACCACCAATTTAGAGTTCGGTGACTAAATAACGACCGTTTGTTTTATCGTAAAACCAGACAATTAGCTGAACAAGTTAAGTGCAAGAGTTGGCATTGTTACGAGTATCTATAGTAGGACGGCTCGATAACACTGTTTATGTACTACAGTAGCAGGAGTTTATGGAGCTTAAAAATTACTAAGTAGGTACCAACCTATTATTAATTATATGATGACGGTATATTTTAGGTAAAATTACAAGTTACTATTATTTTGTGAGACCTTTTCTAACTTAAGCTAAGAACGTAGGTACCCAGTTCAATAACAACGAAATTCACTTTTCCAAACAAATCACAAACCATCATAACAATATTCCGCAACATTTTTTCACGTGCGCTAGTCGAAACAAAAAAAACATGGCGTCCGTATGAAGACGCTGGTTCAACAAAACCAACACGGGGCTGCAAATTGGCGGCGCGGCGCGGCCGGCACGTCGTGAGCGGCGCGCGCGCACGGTGCGCGGCGGAGCGGGCGCGGACCTGCGAATAAAAAAAAAAAAATGTTAAGGAAAAGGTAAGGTGTTTGACCTTTAAGTGCATGGATTTTTAATTTACCTGTATAATCAATTGGTGGACCTTTAGTTCTAAACGCTGAAAATATTACAGAGAAAACTGAATGAAGTGTGATATGCTACATACCCCTTCAAAATACTAGACAATATTAAATAATGTTTAAAAAACCGGCCAAGTGCGAGTCGGACTCGCGCACAAAGGGTTCCGTAACATAAACAGTAAAAAGAACACATTTTTTTTTATGGGAGCCCCCCTTAATTATTATTATAATTTTGATTTTAGTATTTGTTGTTATAGCGGCAACAGAGATACATCATCTGTGAAAATTTCAACTCTCTGGCTGTCACGGTTCGTGAGATAAAGCCTGGTGACAGACGGACAGACAGACAGACAGCGAAGTCTTAGTAATAGGGTCCCGTTTTCACCCTATGGGTACGGATCCCTAAAAAACAATTTACGTATTTTAAGTTCAGAGAAGAAAAAACAAAATCATATTTTAAAATCCCTGTAAAGTCTGCCTTTATCTATGTTGGCTGAGGAGTAGGTACCTACCTACCATATTGATTTTTCGTGTCCTTGATTAGTAGGTAGTTCTAGTTGTCGTGCGTGTAGGGTATAGGTTCATAATAATGACATACATTAGCACTGAACATGGTCAGCATACATACACATACAGCACTATCAGAATGAAAAATTATCTAAAGTGTTAACTCTGTGCTTAAACCTGCATAAACTTTTTGGGATGATTACAAACTAGCATCCTATTCCGTCGACTAGAATGAAAAATGTGAGGACTTACACCCAAGAGTTACATCTTTTTATCTCTTTTCCAGAGGGTTGTACAAACAGTGTGGTCTGGGTCTTATAAGTCCACTACGATTATTTGCCCTGTAATGGTAGAAATCCATTAAACGAGCTTCTTTTAGTGATTGAACAACGACAGGGCCGTAGCCTTATTCTGGGAATTGAAATGCGCTAAATCTTTTTTTCTCACTCGACGCCGAAGTTGTTGGTGTCTACCAACGAAAAATTTGTCTTTCATAGATTGAATTGCATTATGAGCCTTTTTTGAGCATACATATTTATAATAACGTTTTCAATTATTTTATGAAGTCTGAAGTACAAATATTGCCAAATACTTAAATTGTATTTGACATCATTATTAATTTGTATTTCATAAACTTACAATACAGAAATAAATGTTTTGAATTACCTACACAATGCGTTGTACCTATACTTGAAAATAAATATCAATTATTAAGGAATATCGATAGTATTTTTACTTTTCTGAAGCAATGATTGGATACACGGCGACTTTATTTTATTGTTAAGAAACTTTTTCCACCTACAGTTTACTCGTAGATCTACCGGCAAAATCAGTAAAAAGTCCTAGTACATTGTAGAATCGCATTCAACCAATTTACTGACACTAAATTGCATACTGTGGAGTTTTTTGTTCACTTGCACTGCGCGGCCGTAATAGATATTGTGTAGACTCGCCTTTAGGCTATTTCGACGGGAAAGACTGTTTATTTTTATTTGTTGTTTCTGTCTAGCCCATAAGAGGATTTTGTTTTATTTCTAACCTCAAAATCATGCAGTAGATTGTAGCACAATAACATTCTAATTATTATGTTCTGTCTATTCCGTATAATTTTATTGTTCTATAAAATTATCTTTGAAGGTCTTCAGAGAATTTTTAAATGACATTTTGCTAAACAAAGACGTTAAAATATATTATCTAAGATGGTGCGTGTGACTGCTAAGAGGAGATCGGCCAAAAAGGGCGCTATAATTCTTAGGTTTTAAGTTAAGACGTACAATAGTGACAGGTTGCTAGCATGTTGATTTCGCCTAAAACATACCTACACCTATATCCTTAATCGCCCCTTTCGACATCAGAGGAAGAAAGGTAGAGGTGTTATTCTAAACCCGACACCACAGTTACACACGACAAATTTACAATTCACTTGATTGACTTCTTTAAACAATGGTAGCCAAGATTTTTACAACTTCAAAGGTACAAAATTTCGGTAGTTGAATTTCTAACGGACACAGCACACAACTCCAAACAATAAGAGAACTAATGAAGTGACATATCCACGCATTGTGCCCACAAAAAGCATTGATGACTGCTTATCACAGTGAGAATGCATCGATAGTCGGACAATAGAATTCACGGGCTACCGAGATATACTATCAGCCCGACATATTGCCTGACTTTACACCTTTCCAGATGAGACAAACTCCGAGTTCGGAAAAGACTTGATCGTAAAATTTGTTGCCGTCATTGTCACTTAGTACCCATTTCTTTTTATAATGTTTTTCTTAACCGCATAACAATATCGTCCACATAACTGGCTACAGTTTTAAAAGGATAAACATATAAAATACACGCCTGTATTCTCAAATCAGGGAGCAATAATGGTACATCTAGGTATAGACAATAAATATGTTTGCAGCACAGCTAGCAGAATTTTAAGATTTTTAGTCAGAGATACAACAGAGACTGGTTGCGAGCTTGTCGCCTAAATCGTACCTAAACCTAATTCCTTAGTAGCCTCTTACGATATCCGTAGAAAAAAACAGAGACATATTTTATTCTAAAATCCGACGCCACGTGGGCCGCAAATAAAATAAGTTTGTCACATTTCTGTAATATTTTATTTTACCGTAAAGAAGGAATACTAAATCACCAGCAATCTTCATCATCCATAGATATCCACTATGCCAGTGAGATTGCAGAAGCATTGTCAATCCAGAGGTCTAAGGTGAAATGCCACATGTGGGCTGTCTTCCTATACGCACCGGAACGTAGCAGTGCAAGCGATGATGATAATCATCCGGATAGACCCTGTACAACGTCCAACTACATGCTCATCATCATCATCATCATTTCAGCCATAAGAAGTCCACTGCTGAACATAGGGCTCCCCTTTAGACTTCCCTGAATCACTTTTGGAGGCGACCTGCATCCAGCGTTTTCCGGTGACCTTTATCAAGTCGTCTGTCCATCTTTTAGGTCTCCACTCAGGCACTTTTGGACCCCATCGGCCATCCGCACCACACATGCTACTAATTTAGACATATCTAAATACATCCCTAAGGAAACATGTACCGTACGTGTAGAATATGTAAACAATTAAACATGTTACAAACAGCTTTGGATTCGATGTAAACACGAACAGGAAAGTTTTGCAATATCTATATTAGACGGCCAAAGGTCAAGGCTTCCAAGTTGCGGGATATATCCGAAGAGTGGGAAGTGTCTGACAGGTTCGGTAAAGTTCAAATTAATATCTGTTAAGTTTAAATTACGAGAGAATGGAACACAATGGAATCTAAATAGTTGTTTCGGCAGACTACTCACATTAAGAACGCATGCGTCAAATCCTTACTAATATTATAAGTCAGAAAGTGAGTTTGTTTGTTTGTTTGTTTTGTTCCGCTTTAACGCCGTAACTACTGAACCGATTGCTTTGAACTTTTGCAGACATAAAGATAGAAGTCCGGATTAAATAATAGGGTACTTTTTATCCCGGAAAAAATTGATGTTCCCGAGGGAAAACAAAAATATACTTTGCTTGATAGATCGATATCAATCGATGATAGATCGATATCGATCGATAGATGATAGATCGATGGCGGTGTGTGTCGTTTGTACCGCAATATAACCGAGTTCCACGCGGGCGAAGCCGCGGGCGGAAATCTAGTATTAAAATAAGTCATAAAAAAAACCGTTATAAGTTCACGATCAACGAAAACGAGTCGAATTCCATTTCAATTTCTATTACTAGCGAATCCTATCCATATTTTTTAATGACTAGACTCGTATCAAAAAATACAGATAACTCCTGTTTTAAATCGAGCTGAGCTCGACATGTTTAGGGCCAATCCGTAGCCCTTTCTCTAGGAGCCGCGGTAGTTGCTGCCAAACGCGCACTGCGCCTCATCGCTCTATTCGCGCAAAAACTGCTCCTGCTTGTTGCAACCAGTAACGGCGTACGGCCATAGTCACACATCAAACTTGGCAAGATTTTTTGTACATAATGGGGGTAGCTAAATTATACGCCAGTATCTATTACCTCTTGTACCCTTGTTACTAACGTCATTTATATAATACCTCTGTCGTTCTGATGAATCTCCTTTAAAATACCAAGCAGACCAAGATTAACAGTAATGGATTATTCAACACTTCATTTGTTATTGTTACTTCCTATTCGCGATTCTGCACAACTTTTTAAAGACAGCTGTGGAGTATATTGTGCAGAATCGCGAATAGGAAATAACAATAACAAATGAAGTGGTGAATAATCAATGGATCAGCTGAGGAGTATATTGTGCAGAATCGCGAATAGGAAAAAACAATAATGGCAAACTCGTAAATGCCGAAAAAATCTCTAGTAACAATTACGAGTATTCGCGATATAAAAGTGGGCACGTAAACTTTGGTTGAATTGAAAGACATTATAGCGAAGTAACCGCGAAACGACACGGCCGCAAAGAAAGAAAAATAAATCCCATCCTCGCGTTATATTGACAGGGACGATCGTTTGAGAGACGTTAGTAATTTTTAACTGCTGTTTTACAACTCACGGAAAGCCTTTTGACCTTAGCCTGGTAATACAGTGAAATTTACTGCCGATGAAAGTGTTATTATGGGAAACGCCGCTCCAGCCTTCTTTCGCAATGTCCCGATAATTTAAAAGGTTGTTAGGATTACATAGATAAAACGCTCGTTCTGAAGTATTATTTACAAGCTTTTGCTTGCGGCAGGCCTTGTAAAGTTTAATAATCGACCATTGCATACACGGCTCAGTTGGAGTTCGAATAAATAAAATTCATTTGAAATCCTCCTGAACGTAAGATAGCATCAATAAAATTACGATTACTTGGTATGTTCTGCTGTTTTTATTAAGCCGCGTATCGACTGCGCGCGGCAAACCATCGAACACGAACTGGTTCGCCGCGCGGCACGTTCGAGCGCGCCAATGTTCAAGCAGCCGCGCGCGGCGGCCCCGTCCCCATATTGCGCGGCCGCCGCGCGAGCCAATGTTCGATGGTTTGCCGCGCGCAGTGGATACGCGGCTTTATAGAATAATATCCGGCATTAAGTTACGTCGTAAAGGACGTCGTAAACGAATTTGCATTTGCAATTAAAGCCAATTAATAACCTACACTGAAACAATTCAAACAGCCCGTGTTTGCGTTTTGCGGATGAAAAATCTTTTGTTACGGTTTTTAATTTCATATGATATCCGGGCAGTGATCGCGGCGCAGCTAAAGCCGCAAGAGTCTCCTTTTATGACAAAACGTGTAAATTCAGAACTAACAGGCTATGGGGCACGCGACGTCAATTTTCAGCGGCGTCGCGAGCGCCGGATTTATCGAGCCCGCTTCATTTACATACAGCGAGCATAAATTCTCGTTTGTAAGAACACACTGGCACTTTTATTGTGAAGCTCTTTGTACGGACAAAAAAATTGACAGTTTTTTATGATGTCGTCGGCAATAACGCCTATAACACAACGACCTATGCTCGAACGTACAAAATATCAATTCTTTACATGGTACAGCGGTAAATGGTAGCTCACGGACAACGCTCACACAGTTCATCTCCAGTTTTTATGGCAGCTTAAGTTATGTAAGGGCTTTATAATAATAAATTTAAGTCTGAGTACGGATGAAGTTTCCTTGGATCTGTAACAAACGGTAGCAAAACCTGTAAATATCAAAATTATAATGTACGATATTTTGACTGTAGTATTTGAAACTATTAAATTAAAAAGTAGCGTACGTAAACCATTGAAACGTGTTGCAAGTTACAGGGAACCAAATAAAAAAAATACAATAGCGATTGTAATTATAAAACAGTTTCAAATTTAATCCATCTTATAACCGCTCGGTGACGCTGTCTAAACTCGGCTAGTAAGTGGTAGCTGCTATGTTATAACACGTTCACAATCTACCTGTTACGATAACAATCACACCATTCATCGGAAAGCGCAACATTACTAATTTATTTATAAATTCGGGACGTGTCGCTGCGCGGGTCACACGCAGCCATTCGCGATGAAACCAGCTCACAATACATATTTTACGAGAGATCATTAAAAGGGTTTTAAAATTGATTTACTGCACACCAAAGTGATTGCAGCATCTGATTTTCGAGCACAATTTGTTGTGAGCATTCAATGAACAAACGTTCATTTGTTAATTTTGTCCGACCATAATATTTACGGTTGCCGTTAAAGTTTGGCCGTAAAACGATATGAATATACTTCAGTTCGCCCCTGAGTTTTATTTTGACACGATTTTATTCGAAAATACAGTATTGAGTGTAAATCATCTGAATAGGCAATTACTCCAAAAGGCCACCTTGTTGTAAGGCAAGATTTAACTTGAAATTACTAAAATACGTTTATATTTAACTACAGGCCACATTGACATTAAGCGATACTAATAATACTTATCTCTTTTAAGATGACTTAAAGGATCATGAAGTGAATTAAGTAGTACTTTTTAAGATAAAATTATGATGATGTTCCTAGTTACAAAAATGTTTAATGTCGGAAACAATAATACACACCGGAATACTGAGATGAATTTTCTGAAAGATTGTTTAGTTTTATAAAATTTTGAGTATCTAACAGCGACAAGCTTGAAGCTTCACAGCCACTTTTAGCATTATTTTAAGTTGAAATATTGGTGAAAACGTATAATAGTGACAAAATTAGACCCATTGGCACAACAGAACAGAAAGTTACCAGAAATGTTAACTGCAACTTAATGGACCTTAACGCAACTCTTTGATCCTCATCCGAATAATTTCCGTAGGCTGTAGCCACTCAGTGTTGCGACGGATTATTCGACGCTCTTGTCCTTATGTGTGTATTAAGCTAGGTACAGACTGCTGTAACGTAACATGCAATGTAACTCGCATAGAAAAAAAATGCCGTCCACATTGTCGCAATGTATCATGCAATGTAACAGAATTCTCATTGAGTGGACGCCTTGTGCGCACGAATCGTGCACACTACGCGTACGAATGCGTGTTACATTGCATGTTACGTTACAGCGGTCTGTACCCGGCTTTACTGCTTCTTCCTATTCGCGATTCTGCACAATACTCCATGCAACTGTCTTGTTTTTTTTTTAAGCTGTCCTGCGGCCTTTATTTTATATATTTTATTTAATTTTACATTTGAATATTGTGCAGATTCGTGAATAGGAATAAACAGTAATGGCTTAAGTGTCCAATAATCCGTTGAGACGTTCATCAATAAACGGGCCACGATGTTCAACAAAACAGCCCAGTATTTTATCCCCACATTTAACAATAATCCCCAAGAAATCTGAAACAATTCCTACTAAAGGAATGTCCGTATTGTGCCGGTGTAGTGATCGCTCGCAGAGATGTCGGGATGGGATAAATACAGATCTGTCGTGCTTTGTCCCGGAGCGCGAACTTTACTAACTTGTGAACTATATGAACGATTAGAGTGCAATTTCTGGTTTACCTATTCAATTGGCAGACGGTTTCCCGTGCTGTTTCTAGTTCCTGTGTTGTGCCGACTTTAGAATAGCACTTCTCCATTTCTTTTGTGGGTTTTTGGGGACTAAGTAAATTAACAGGCACGCTATCCGTCGCTATAGTATTTTTAAACTTAAATAAAAAAATACGCTAGAAGAGGCTATGGAATGTGAACTGGTGACTGACTATGTAGCGATTTGTGTGCTCTATCAACCCCATTTGGGAATAGGTTGTGATGTGTGTGTGTGTGTGTGTGTGTACGCAAAAAACGTACTTACGTACCAATTTTTTTTCGATATTTTCCTTTACAACTGTTCTATTTCCATTCGTGCTATTTTGTTAACCTTTAAAACTTACTAAAAAGGCGAATTAATGTTAATTTAGAGTTTGGTCAAGTTTCAGAGTTAGGAATATTTCTATCAAGAGACTTAACTAAGACAAATGACGATGAAATCTGGCGTCACAGTTAATTACTCGAAAGACTTGCAAACAGAGTTGAAAGAACTCATAAGCAAGAATTTATGGCCAACGACGACCATTCAACAAGCTTGTTATCATTGGTCATTTGTCAGCTAGTTCTGTGAACAACTGTCTACTATCTTTGCGTCGTGACAACATATTCATTCAAGATAGTTGTAAACAATCGTCCAAAACTATGTGCAGACGAGGCAATTCCTTGGCTATTTCGTCACAGTGTGCGTTAAAGTTAGGTATGGTCGTAACTCGTAACCCAACGGTTTGGCTTTTGAATTCTCGAGCGGAAGGTGATGAATTACATACATACATACATACATATTCTCACGCCTGTATTCCCAAGAGGGGTAGGCAGAACACATGAATTCGAAAATTCAGTGCCACGTTCAGCAATTTCAGGGTATACAGATGATCAAATGTGATATTGCAGTGACAGGTTGCTAGCCCATCGCCCACAATACACTAATCCTTTCCCAGAGTCGGCTCTTACGACACCCACGGGAAGAAAGGGGGAGGTGCTATTCTAACCCGGCACCACACGGGTGACGACACCCACGGGTGATGAATTGTATCCTAGTTTCAAGTTTCAAAGGTTTTCAATGTCCCTTTGTAATTTCTTACTTTAAAATTGTCAGGAATTAAGTAATTAGGGAAGAAAACTTCGCTAAGGAGCATGCAGCAAGTGCAGGGGATATTCATATTCGCGATTTATATTCATGTCTTTGAACATTGTGGAGGAAACAATATTGGCTTCAGTATAGAATGATCAATGAAGTGAGGGACTTTTCGCACGTGTTTTGGACATGAGTGGATCAGCTCAAGCCCTCATAACGATGGCAAGCCTGTACTCAGTTGGATCAAGGAAATAGGACAAGATTTTTTAATATATGCAAGGAACCTATCTCTTAATTTAGAAACTGAAATTATGGTAGATGTTTCTACCAAACTGAAATAGTCATGACTTCTGCCTACCCTATTAGAAATACAGGCGTGATGTATGTATATAGGTACATGGAAAGATTTGACTCGAATGAAAATACCGGAATTTCGACCCAAATAAGACTAAATACACGGACTTACTCACCAAAACAATATCAAACTCTTGAAGCTTGACTAACATCGCAAAAACACGAGATTTCACTCCAGTTAGTTGAACGAACTGTAATAAAAGGACTTCGTTTGAATACGATTTTAAAATTTAGGTGAATCCTGTCGCTTGTAGCCGCTACGTGTAGGTGTAAATTGCATTGAATTCTTTAACAATGTCATGAGGGTCCGTGTAAATCCTAAGTACACAATAGCGAATAAGACAGGCGTTTTGTTTGCGATAGGGACTATTGGTTTCAAGCTCGTGAACGCGTATAGCACGATCGGGTTTGCAACTAAGACATACTTCGTAGTGTCACCTTTCATCGACAATTATTTAAGGAATCCATTGATTTGGAATCTCGATTTTAAATAAGATAAGCCATCTCATTATAATATAGCGTGCCAAACCGTAATTTGCTACCTCTCGCTAATTAAATTAATTTTGACAAAGTATCTTTCTGCCCAAAACAGTCAATGATTTGTTTTTGTTTAAGTTTAGAATGTGTGTCAATGGCTCCTATGTAAATAAATTAGGCTTAGTCGAATGGCATAAGCATAATTTTATACTTTTTATTAGTGAATTTGTTGTAGATTTATGTTTGAAGTTTTCAGCAACGGTTGATATAAGCTGATGATGATGATATTGTAGAAAAGGTTCCAATGTGGTAATTTAATGACAATCCAGATTTAATGATAGAGGATTGTCTGAATTGAGTAAATAAATGATACAATCAGAAACCGTCCGTAGACGTGCTTACGACATAGTTTTGAGATTATAATATCGACCACCTAAAACTAAAATGACGATTTAATTCAGGAATTTTAAAAGAATTTGAAAATATATGGAAGCTTCCACATGCCAACGCTCACGTAGGTAATGTAAATCCGTGTTGGCCCACAAAACATCGCTACTTCATTATGAGCATGCACTAATCCTATTATCATATAAAAATGCTGTAGGTGTGGGCGAGAAGTCAAAATACAAAAAGCCGTTTTGTTCCATAATAGCCAATAAATCAGATCAACGTTCACTGTTAGAGCTAGAACGCGCTAAAAAGACAAAGTTTACATAAGACGTCCATTACTCATATGGTAATAGTGTCTTGATGTAAATTAAATACGTGCTACCTGCGGGTACGGTTTTTTAGACCGGTATCCAGCGGTGCCGGCGAAATAATTTGTCAAAAAATAGTCTTTGAATAATTATTAAGTATACGGCATTACGTAGATCTTTATCTGGTTTAATTTTAAACATTCTACACACTTTTTGTATCTTTAGTTAGACGTGATACAAAAAGCTCCTAAAAAGAAATTACGTTTTATATACCCGAAAAAAACTGGAAATGCCTTAGTAAAGCTAAAAGCGTGGCTGGCGTTAAAATCAAAAAGTGGAATGTCGAGCATTTCATCTACTTCAACGTTATTTTCACGAACACCATTAACATTATTTACGCCCCCATTTACAAATGTTCCCGAACAGTTAAAATAAGTCCTTCCGTTTTTAACGGTTTTGAGTCCGTTCTCTTTACGACCGACGCGGCTACTTATCAATACCTAAACAGTTACAAACCTTAAATAAGTTTTAAAGTACTACAGTCAATTAAAGGGAAAGTCATTTGAACTTTTAAAACTAAAGAGTACCGTAAATGCACTATTTATCTTATCCTGAACAAGGTTACTTTATTTATTATGTTGTTTTAATGCTTGATTTTATGGGAGTTTATGAACACAACGGCCATTAAAATCTCTAATGATGTTACGAGGTTATTATATTATATAAATATAAAACTAGACGATTAACGAGTCTGAGAACAGGAGGTTATCTGGCGTACAACAACTTACAAGCCGTAATTGGCGGTTTTGAAGATAAAACAGGCATGTGATATTATGACAAATGACTTAGGTTGGCTTAAAAAACGGCATTCGTAGCAAAAAATATACGTACAAGGAAACTTCTCATGTTTGAGGTACTTAGCTTGCTGAAGCCCAATTCCATTTTTTGTTGGAGGTTAATTTGAACAGCTTTAGCATTGACCTATACAATCGTTTGATTACGAAGTGATTGGAGCTTTATAGCATTGAGGAATGCGCTCGAAACAAACTTGCACGCTATGGAAGTTATAAAAGGAACAGCAAGTTCTCACGTATCGGAAGATCAATCGTTAAGATTTAAAAATTTGATTGCGGGTTAAAAACAATTTTGAATAATGAATATCGAGTGGCTAATACATCACCCGCACGACAATAACACGGGTCGAGGACAATGCCGGCGAAATTACATGTGCTCGAATTGAGCTGACCGACGCGAATAAATATTTTGAACTGACATTTAGGAGTTGTTTTTTTTAACCGACTTCAAAAAAGGAGGTATTCAATTCGGCTGTATTTTTTTTTTTTTTATTTTTTTTTATGTATGTTACCTCAGAACTTCTAAACGGGTGGACCGATTTCGATGGTTCTTTTTGTGTTCGATAGCAAATGGCTTCCCATTGGTCCCATTTTAATTTCATCAAAATCTAACTAGTAGTTTTTGAATTATCCTTAAAATAAAAAAAAAATGTATGGGCATTCGAGAATTTTAGTCCGAACTTACATTTGTACATACTTACATACCTACATACAGCCACGCCTGTATACTTAAATGGGGTAGGCAGAGCACACGAAACGCTACATAGACAAAACCATGTCTATGTCACGCTTCGTGGCCACTTCTAGCACATTTTTTGTAGGTTTTGAGTTAGCAGGTATAATAGTGACGGGTTGCTAGCCTCATAGCCTGTCGCCTAAAATTTAATTTAACCTATGTCCTTAGTCGCCTCTTGCGACATCCACAGAAGAAATGGAGAGTATTTTTATGTGTATTCGCTGATTACTCGAAGACACCTGGACCGATTTGGAAAATTCTTTTTTTGTCTGAAAGGGTATAGTTTCCAGGTAGTCCGATTGTCAGCATATCTTGACCTGATGATTGAATATGAGGGAAATCGAGGGCAACCCTCAAATTTTATAGGCACAGGTAATGTTTTTAGTACATTTTTCAAAACTACACCAGTATTTACGCTTGGCTGTAAAAAAATATGATTGAGCTGATGATGAAAGGTCAACTCCTTAATTTTTAGGAGTTAAAGGATAATTTTTTCGATACTGAATGCACCTGCAGACTGAAAATTATAGTTTCAGTAATTAGCCAGGCCTGCTGCTTCTCAAGCGTTGCATTTCTGCTAATGCTCGTTCATCGTGGGGTTTACTTAACAGTTTAGAGGGTTCTAAATCAGATAGAGCTATTCCTCCTAAAGCCTTGAATCTGCTGAGAGCTACGTATACGTATACCTACTTGACCTTTAGTAAATACGTACATAAACAGAAGTTTCCTTTCAGGATAAAGCTAATTTGAAGTCGGTTTTTTTTTGTTTAAAATTATATTCTATAACTAAAGACAAAGGCAATATCCGCCCACAGACCGAAACTTGGAGGGCTACAAAATTATGGAGCGAGTTCACTTTCCGAAGCATTCCAGGACTAATGATTTCGAGAGATACCCTCCCCTTGAATGTAAAACGACTCCGCCCCCCGAATGAATTGAAACACTGCCGGGACTTTTTATATTTATTTATTAATTGTTGTTTTTCAACCGTCGGTGGCCGGGACGGTGGAAGCAGAGCAAAAACTTTTGCCCTTTCCAAATCGTTTTATAGGTCGGGGATTAGATGAGATACATGAATTATTGCTGAAGCGTAATAAATAAACGCGGCGGCACTAGAGGAGGAGCTTTATTGAAACTAAATATAAATTCAGAATTAATTTATACGAATAAACTATATCCATCAAGGTGTTTCGCCTCGTTGTTATGTTAACTACCAAATTCTCATGTCTGAATCATAATAATATTAACAAGTTCGCCCACACATGAGAATAGAAATAAATGGGCACCTACAATCTTCATCATTAATAATAATATCATTCACTGATGCATTTTGTTTTGACTGCCTTCAGATATACAACAACGATTGTCTAATAATTTAATTAAAGATGGTAGCCACACGGTAATCGTGACTGAGAGTATAAAGGAATTTCCGTTATGAAGTCATTCATGAGAAGCAGAGATACTCTCGGGTACGTGATTCACTATAGTTTATAGTCGAGTACCGCCCAGCAATATGTCGGACTCAATGGATTACCAAATTCAGAGAAACGATAACGTGAAGAGCAATCTTTCATCTAGGAGAGACTGCCAATTTTAGCATGACTCTCCGCTATCATTCTGTAAAAATAATGAAGATTACTATTGCTGTAAGTTTTATAAAGGCATCTAGCATTGTAAACGTGAACAAACTTACAAACTCGCCTTGTTCATTCGTATGCGTGTCGGTCAACGTCAGTGCAAAGGTCGCTTCGCATTATTGGATTATTTTTATATTACACAATGCATGAAATTCGCGCCTCGAGTTACAAGACACGATAGAGCTAATCGCATCTTTGCGTAACCAAATCCAACTGGATACGACCTTTCTTATTGCAGTACAATGATGTTAGAGTCAGATAATCAAAACACAGCGAGAGTAAATTAAGAGTGACCCAGTGTGGTCGCCGGACACAATAGGGCAGAATTCAGAGCGCTGGTAAATAATGATGCCTGTTTGCGATTCTGATTTCTTACAACAATTAATCAAGTGATTTCGCTTGCAGTGACCGGTTTTATTAATCGTATGTAATCGCGACGCCTACAGTGTAAATGTGTTGAAGTGATTAATGCGAGGCGGACGAAATTTGATTATCTGAAAAGCCTCATGCCGCGATCAGCGCTTGTGAAATACAGTAATTGCGAATGTGAGCAGGCGGACAATCGGCGCATTGTAATGAACACGTCAAGGAAGACAGATTTTATTAACTCTTGACAGACGCGGAACATTCTTCAAAGTTGTGAATCTTAATCAATTCTTGTTCCCCTCGGTTCCATTTAGAAATATTAATCTTCCGAAACGAAACAAAACGAAGATTTCGAGTTGTTATTATTGAGTACATAAATAAAGAAGTCTTGTATAAACAGTAATAAATACATTTTATTTCATAATTACACGTGTAACGGCATCCATAATGACTGCACAGATAGAACACGTTCGTACTCTGATACTGCTGACGAAGGAATCGACAATGTGGTCGCGCATGTATATGTAATACACTTCTCGTTCTCGACAGTCGTTAATAATAGCTTTAAAAGACACCCTTCAATGTACCACCCGCATGGCACAAAGCAGCTTCGGATAGATAAAGTCGGATAGTCTGGTCAGTTGACTTTGTTGGCGTTACGGGTGTGTAATTTGGACGGAAACGTTGGAAAAAGCTAATAATTATATAGGAGTGGAGAGCAATAATAACCGCTCATTATTATCGCGGATAGCGACGACGACCGGACCTCGGCTAATGAGCGCGCCTTTGATAATAACGTGGACGTTCTATCACAACTCGACAAGTTCTTACTGATGATGGGATTTTAAGTTTGCGTGCTAGTTTTATTCGTTTGACAAGTATTTAGAAGATTTTTATCATAAGCTTGAGGGGAGACTTTTGCTTAGTAGTGGAACAATACAGGAAAAAATTTAATAAAGTAAGTAACCGAAAATCATATGATACTACACATAACGATTGCACGACCATACCTTACCGATACCATAGTTCAAAAATTTCTAACAAAAACAATCTTATTATTAATCCACTTTTTTAAACTTAATGCAAGTCTAAGTCCCTAAATCCGTAACACCTTTCGGAAACAAATATTACAAGGAAATAGCTCAAGTTTTTTGCCCTTCAGTTCATTGCGTTCAACATGCAACCTAATGCTTCTAATTGCACTAAACCCAATTCAAGGAGCCAACCGGAGTAGAAACTCCTTTTCCACTCCGGGAAGCAGCAAAAACGCCGCATCCACGAAATTGTAATCGTATAACGAGACCGCCTAAACAACTAATAACAAATAATTCACTCGTCTAATGCGGCCGGTGACTGCTTCGAATTTTGGGGTTCCTTACGCGTTTTAATATTTGCTGGGTTAGTTTTAGCATAAAAATGTATGTGAAATAAATTAATAATGCGTATACATTTTTTTAACACGAAATGTGGTAACAGTCGTATAAAAATAATGAAGAATGTAGTTTGAATCTTTTCTACAGAATCGTGAGGTACTTTTAGTGATGATTTTGGTATTGAAAAATTTGCAAAAAAAAACAACTCGTTATAACATATGATAAGGGACATGATTGCAAATCGTGCATAAAGGAAAGTCACAGTTGTAATGCTACCGTGATAAAATAAGTATAAGCAAGTTACAAGCATAATTATCAGAAAGTTATGAAAATTACTTAATAGGTAGTTATTAAATTCAGAACATGCACTGGCCCAACTCGGACTTGACACACAAATTTAAACACACGAAATAAAACAACATATGGATGTCGTCATATTTCTCATACGTTATTATAATCAGTGTCAGGTAAAATTCGTTCTATCTATTGTTGCTTTTTTTTCGGAAATACAAACAGTTTTAAAATTCAATAGCTACCTGAGCATATTTAAGGGCGGATTTCGGTTTTTCGGTTTTGAAAAAAAAAACTTGATCCTCACCGCAAACATTGTTTTTATATTGCTGCAACTTTGAAGTTAGAGCGAACAGTGGTAGGAAACCATTTTAATGACAATAAATGTTTCTGTTCGTTTGTAAGTCACTGACTCCAAATACTAAACAGATATCCCATTAGGAGTCATGTAACAAACAAATCATTTTTCCTGTTCACTTAGTTAAATGGCGTTATTAATATAAACAGTGTCATTTTTAATTTGTCCTCAAACTAATCATTAAAATTTACGACTTTATTTAACGTTAAATACAAGGAAAACGCTTTAAAGGTCTAGTTCAGCAACTGGCCTATATATTACAATGGAGTAGACATTCTGTAAATTGCTTAAAATAAGGAAATAGGTTTTTGATCTGTAAATTTACCATAGCCAAACCTTGAACTTTGTAACAAAATAAAATGTTGACGATCCCTTCTAAAGCACGGCAGGGGCCCAGACAAATAATAAAATGTGCAGATCTTCTCTGTATGGTGCATCCAATAACAGTCCCATATGTTTCCATTGCCGTTTTGGATTTTTGAACGAGTCGAGGAATAAAAGCGAGGCGGCAATGTAGTTTCGGCTGGGAACATAAATTTGTGGGCGTCGGCGGTGCGAGGGCGCCATATGGCGGTCGTTACGAATTTACTTTGTTTTTAACCTGGCCAAAATTAAGTTAGTTTTTTGCATTGTATGCTTTTTATTTGAAGAATGATGTATGCTTAATGGCGGGTTAGATGACAAGGACCTGAATAATTTATGGCTAACGCGGGGAGGGTATGGTTTTTGAATAAGGAATTCGTTAAACAGTATATGCCTAATCAGTGGATTGGAAAGAACAGGCAGTAATGTTGCTTTTATCTTTAATTCGATGATTTCTTTCGCGCAGTTCATTCTAGAATGCAAAACAATTTAAATACCTTTAGCAAGCAATTTTCCTGAGGCGAACGTCATTTATTTGCATAAGCTTGAAAAAATTAATGCTACAAGTCGGAATGAAAAAAGACACATAATAGCAGAGGGACAAGTTAATGGAATAATTATAATTATTCGAGGAGCAAAGGAGCCGGTGGCCACCCGCTGTCCACGTCTTTCGGCGATTGTTACCTCCAAAAAAGCAATTAAAAAATGAACCAGTAAGAAATTGCTTCGGATTGTAAAGAAAATGTTCTCTTTTTAATATTCCTATAAGACCCGCTATTGATGAGCTTTCCATTCACGATTTGTAAATTGACGATAAATAGCGTAACGCTAAAAAACGCGAGCGAACTTGCGAATTGAAAACGTGTTCTCTCGACTTCACTTGAAATGCAAAAACCGATTCTAGGCTACGGCGGAATAATAACAAAACATATTAGACGTCGTTATGGTCACGAACCAACCAACGCAGCGGAGAAAAGTGTTATTTACCCAAGACTAGTATCACTGAAATCGATAAGATTCGTTTTAAGATAAAAAATAGACAGTATCAGATAGGAATTCCAAGTAATTAACAGGTTTTGTGAGCTCAAATTGGGATAAAATTTTAAGCATCTTCGCTGCATAATCTCTCAGATCTAATTGGTTGAAATCGTTCGGGACGCTATGAGTAGTAAATTCATTATATATTGCGAGTAAAATTGAGCTGTCAGCCGTGTATATTAACAAATGGGCTCCTATGAATATTAATAATGTATGCTATATATTTGTTTGATTAGGAAAATGGATTCGGTGCCTCGGCGTAGTTTAAAATGATTAATAGGTTGAGTCGTTTGCGAGATCTTATCTTTCGAAAAAAGTATTAATAAAATTACTTCTTTCCTTGAATCCGCCCTTCACGAACTTTAACGGCCGTTTATCTTTTTTTATTAATTAACAAGTGAGGCGGAGGGTTGAGACAAGTTGTGATGTCGAAGTTGTATTAAATAAACAGAGCTGAAGGCGCTCCCGTAATTCTTGGAGTGTAGTTGGTAGTTAGTAGTCGCGTCACGAGTGTAAGTAGATTTACATGTTCCAAGCACGTGATCTTATTTTGAGTCTTACTTCGCTCCCAGATTACTCTCGGATGAGGCTTTAAGCCGCTACAGTGGCAAACTTGTATTAACTGCTCCGTAGACAAAATGAAGACAGATATTACAAACGTAAACCACGAAACTACAGCCACGTTACTATACAATAGAGATATTTTAAATTAAGTTCAAAAACACAGTATCATATTGAAATAGACATTTCACCGACAGACTTATCATCGAAATTCACGACCCTGTAACAAATTTTATTTCATCAACTATTGATCAATAAAATGATGAACAAAGACACACCGGTGATCAAGTGTGATAAAATATAAGACTATTTTAAATCATAAAAAATTAACTGTCGGTGAAACGAAAATGCAGAAAACTTTGAAATTATCTTCCATAGACAGTTTTAATCTGCAAAATGCCTCGGCGCAAATGGGGACTAAAAAAATGATTTCTTACATACGTAACTTTAATTACATATGACTTAATAATTCGTGATAATCAGTCACGATTTTTATTTTACATAAAGTAAACTTCATTAATAATTATTATACTAAACGTCGAAAGGAGATCGATGAAGGCTGCCGCAGGACGTGATAAGATACCGGTGTTTGAACATCTCTTGTTTATCACAAATAAATGACTCGAAAATTGCTTAATCATACCTAATTACGGTTAAATTAAGAAGTTAAATTTATCATAATTAGTGACTTTCATATCATACGGCGTTCAGTCAAAGATGAAACATAAACGCACAAAACTGTATTGCAGTCAGGTTTTTTTTAACCATAAGTGTATTTTTTGTGACTTTATTTCTAACTAACTAAAATAACTGTGTGGGTTTAGAATAACACCTCTCCATTTCTTCCGTGGATATCGGTAAGAGGCGACTAAATAAAATAGGTTATGGCATATTTTAGTGGACACGGTAGGAACCAGTCACTATTGTACCCGTCAACTTAAAACATAACCAAAATATGGTAGAAGTGGCTACGGAACGTGAAATTGTCATGGTTTTGTCAACGTAGCGTTTCATGTGCTCTGTCTAACCTATTTGGGAGCACAGGTGTGATGTATGTATGCAAGTGATAAGTGAAGTTCACTTCTATTTTGAATTATTTAGTGTAAGGGCGCTTGTGCACTACCATGAATTTTCCGGTCCGGCCGTCCGGTTTTTTAAGGTCTGTCGCGCCGTCCCGCTCACGCCAATATTATTTAATGGAAGAGCAAGCGAGACGAGAACTCAATGAAAAAGCCGGACCGTAAAATTCATGGTAGTGCACAAACGCCCTAAAGCAAGCAGTGTATTATTAAATATGCTTCGGTATAGTGAGAGGCTGTGAATCATTATAGTAATTCAATGATTGAACTCGATCGCTGCGTTAGTGTGTCAAAAGTTACATTCGTTTGATATAGACATTATTTATCTTATGATTTGTCAGTGAAAGTGTTTTCTTGGTTCTCTTGGAGAGAAAACTTCCCGTTGTACCTAATTGTTTGTGAATAAAATAAAGATAATGACGTAAAGTATGAAAGCAGCCTAATGAATTCAGGACAATGCGTCTTTTTACTATAGTTACTAGTAAGTATAATACATTGAAAATGCACTGTTTTGTAGATTTAAGATATCAATGTAAGTTAAATTACTAACTTAGCAGAATTACCTTGATGTAGCTAAGTGTCTTATTTTAAGACATTCCCAACAGATATAAGTATAAATATTTAAGTTATGTATTTAGTGTATTCTTTTCTCTATCAAAAAAAAACCGAATTCTTTAGCTTTCAAAATAAGACCCCACATAGTTGATGGTTTAATTGAAAACAAAGTAATAATCTAACACCAGCTGACGTTCTGAAGACTTAATTATCAATGGAATAAAACAAGCAGTTAAAATTCTTTGATTATGACTTTGTTTGGTATGTAACATGTGTCTTTTACCTGTAGGCAGTGATTAGATTGAGTGAAATGTGTCGGCGGCACTAAAAGTTAACTGCGGTGATAATGACACATTCAATGGCTGTTTATGTTACAAGTAACAAAGAAATAGAGAGCTCTGTTGACATTGAGAGGTGTCCAAGCTCTTAGTCATTATATTGCGTCTTTACCTACAGGGTGTCCCATAAGTGACACGTTAACCTGACACTGGAGGTAGGTCAGCCAAAAAGCCATCGAACCAGCCTAACATGACCCTAATAAAAGTTGCATGGTTTCCGAGTTATTAGCAAATTTCGACTTTTAATGAATTTCCCCTTTTTTTGATATTGTTAGTGCCAGAATTCTGTTGGAAAGCTTTTGAAGCTTATTTTTTTTTATTGTATGGAATCCTGAATAGTTACTTTAAGATGCCATGAGCACGGTTTGGCCAAAAAGTCATGTTAAGTTCTAAAAATTACTGGATAGGTGTTGATGTAAATTATCAGCGAAATAAGAATTTACACTTTGGGCACCTCCCGCCAAAAAAAAATCTATGAAACGAAACGAGCAAATAGCGTCAAAAACTTCAACATTTTATGCAGATTTAGAAATGGTACAATACAAGTATCTTATTGCTATAAAATTAGATATTTTCGTCACTTTACCGATGCTCTATTAAACTAAGTTAAAACTAGGGATCCCGCTAATCGTCGCCCTCAGTTAATTTTTCTGCTAACTACGCAGCTATGATACCGCATTTGTTACCAGGCTTTCTCGCGAGAGGAGAAAGATGGAAAAGGTAAAGAGAGAGAGGAATATCACTAGCTAATTATCTGGAAATTTTAAATGAAATTAAAACGGGTTTAACTATAAAAAAAAAGACTGGCAACACTGCCAATGTAAACATTAGATCTTGAATCGGTGTTTAAATTATCGAATTAAAAATATTTTTTCAACAATAACCTGGCTTAGTAGCCGTGAGAAATGAAAAGAGTGCAATAAGTGAGCTGTGTAGATAAATTTCGGCAAGGAATGCATCACTTACGTTCAGTTTTTTGGATCAGTCATTCCTGGTGAGAGAGCAGCCTTATATATTATATCACTACTGCGATGAAGTGCAGGCATCGGTAAAACTTCTCCTTAAACATCACTAGAAAGACGGTGAATAAATCCTGATCGTCACGGAAACTTAAGACGTCACGGAAAATAACAAACGTGCGAATTGGATATAGTATGGAGAAAACATTCGGCACGCACACCACGGCATGATTTGAATTATTAGCCGTTTTTTTATCACACACACAGGCGCAATTACAGCTGACGATCAGCTGTCGCGTTGCTAACTGATCCCGTTGACGGCTTGACGGCAATTTGTGACATTGGTTGTGGCGGCGCGGCGGTAGTTGGAACAAAGGCGACCTGACTACCCTACTTTTGTGCATAATATAAAATTGTTTTTATGTTGCGATTGTTTACACTGATCTTTGCCAGACGATATAATTCATCGTTTTTGTTTGACTTTTTAACTCCTAATTTTTTGTTGACTTCTAATTTTTTTACTTTATATATAATCGAGCGATTTTTTTTTTGACATGAAATGACATTGGTTTTTTAATATAATTTATTGGCATTGGACATTTTTGCATCTATTGGGAACTTAACATTACCTAACCAAGGGTTATTTTATTTTATTCTGTCCGTAACGTAAAATTATTTACGAATTGTAATATTTGTTGTGCATTGTATGTTTTGTTTTTATGTTAACATTTTTACTTTGTACTTTTACATTTGTACTTTTATTTTTTTATTCTTATTAATTGTTCTTAATCATTTTTAAATTCCATATTGACATTTTGACTGTATTTGAACCTTTGTTTTATAATTTGGTATGAGAATGTTATATCAATTGTAATAATCCTTGCTTTTACTTAGTTATTGTTAAATAATTTACCTGTTAAACTATTTTCGTAGTTGTAATTTTGTATAGGTGCCGATATATAATTATTACTTAAACCATGAATAACTCATCTCACCCGTCGACGTGCCCCCACTGCCGTGATTCAAATCGTTTTTTTTCTGCTCATGGGCTTAAAGTGCATATAGGTCGTATGCATAAAGGCATGTCGTTTCCGGGGCCCTCGCGGTCGGCTCCTGATGTGGGATGTCAGGGTGTGCCGTCGGGAGACAGCGGTGCGTTTGATTTGGGTGAATTAGCTTCATTAAGGCGTTCAGTCCGCGTGCTTCGCCACATACCCAAGGGTGCACGATCTCTGGCGTCGAGAAAAATGAGCGACCTCATTGATCGGTGTGTAGATGTTAATGGGACGGCTGAGTGGGCTGCTTTGCTTTCATTCGCATACACAGCGCTTAAGGTACCCGATCCGACTGGCCCGGGTAACCTGACAACCAAGGTCAAGTGCAATATTGAAGCAGCTGGGTCGTCGGTAGTTTTTTTTGGCGGTGTGCATGGGGGGCGTGGTTCTGCGGGGCCCTCTTCGCTTTCGCGGACCATACAGAATAAGGTTTTCGAGGGGGACTTGAGAGGAGCTGTCAGGGTTCTTATGTCGGATGACAGAATTGCTGAATTGAGTCCTGATACTTTGGCCGCCATGCAGTCGAAGCACCCGTCCCCATCGCGGGTGTTATCTTTGCCACTGGAGCCGGACGGATTGGACCCTGCCTTTGAGGTAAAGGCGGAGGACGTTGCGCGGGCGCTTGGCTCCTTTAATAGTGGTTCTGCGGCTGGTTTAGATGGCATTCGCCCGGTGCATCTGAAGGAGCTCACGTCCGGAGCTGCTGGTGATGGCGGGGTTCAGTTGCTCGCGAGTCTTACCAAACTTTGTAGCTTTTTGTTGGGTGGTCATGTGAATGCAGAGATTTGTCCCTTTCTGTATGGTGCGTCCTTGTGTGCGCTGTCGAAAAAAGATGGAGGTTTAAGACCCATCGCCGTGGGTAGTTCGCTTCGCCGGTTGACTGCCAAGCTCGGCTGCCATGCAGTGAGAGAAGAAATGGCTTCTTTTCTGCAGCCTAGGCAGCTGGGTTTTGGTACGAAGCTGGGCTGTGAGGCTGCTATTCATGCGACTCGGGTGTTTGCGCTGGAAGCGGGGAATGAGGACTGCGTGATCGTTAAAGTGGACATCAAGAATGCCTTTAACTCTGTTGAGCGTGATGTTCTCTTGCGTGAGGTCAAGGAGAGGGTGCCTTCTCTCTATCCATTTCTTCATCAAGTATATTCATCTCCTTCTAATCTCTCATTCGGCAATTCTATTATACTTTCTCAGGTCGGTGCTCAGCA
>BHDV01010800.1:114899-161242 GCA_005406045.1 Adoxophyes honmai
ATTCATTAAAAGTCGAAATTTGCTAATAACTCGGAAACCATGCAACTTTTATTAGGGTCATGTTAGGCTGGTTCGATGGCTTTTTAGCTGACCTACCTCCAGTGTCAGGTTAACGTGTCACTTATGGGACACCCTGTATATCTTTGTTTTCACTTTTGCGCTTCTGGTTTGTAACTTCTACAATTTAACAGACAATAGTTACTCAATATTACACTGCATTTTCATTCATGGTGTAAATTTTTACTATGTATCATAAAACCAAAGCATTTATTTATTTTAATAGAAAATAAACACGTTTATGTTTCTGTTTCCACTTAATTGGTTGTAAATGGATGAAACTTTTTTGTTTTACAATTTACGTTTCATACTCTGGTTTTTTAGTTTCTAAATTAAAAACAATAAATGAAATTGATAAACGCAGCTTTAATTAAAATCTCTCTATTTGTCATGATATACTGTCACGGTGTAGGTAAAATATAACGACAAATACCCATGTATGTAACATAACATGTAACAACAGTGTGTAGAATAAAATAAATGCATTAAAGATTAACTAGCAACAACACCGCAAATCAAAGCAAAAGGCCACATCGCGCGAATTCTGACATCACATCAAATTCAAACAATAAAAAAACCACGTTCTTATCTCACGCAGTTCCTAAAAGAAACCTCAGGGCATAACAGATTGACAATTGATTTTCGGTCAGAGCGACATGTTACTCGAATACAAATATCGATTCAGGAGATAGCCTTAGCGATGTTGTCGAATCGATATTGACATGGGGTTTTGATTACCCGATTCAATCGTCTCCGGACGAGAGAGGTGCCGCGGTCTCGGCCCATGTTGAGGTAATGTCTGATACCTATCTTTGTCGAACGACCTGTCCGATTGGCCATGGGTTGGTTGTGTTACATAAACATGTTAGGCAATTGTTATCGCACAGTCACATTAATTGACAGAACATGTGCCAAAGTAGGTATGTATTTTGAAAGTTCAACTATGATTTTATAGACAATCGTCATCAACCGAGTCATCAACTATTATTTGTTTATTCATCATATCGCTTTACTGAAAGGTTTAAAAGTTAGTAATTACTCATTAAAATAATTGTTTATGCAAGTATTAAGGTAAATATCCCTGTGCTCGACACTGACCCAATACATGGCACTTGCAACCTTATGTTATAGTAAGACAGGTAACAGATGGGTGTCATCTACTGGGTGTTGAGGCATTTAACTTATAGTATAAGGAACTTTTACGGGACTCATCGCTACCACCGTCTTATCTGCAAAATCTGCCGTTAAATCATGTGTGGTGTTGAGATAGAATAACACCTGTCCATTTTTTTTGCGGATGTAGCTAATAAGAGGCAACTAAGGAAAAAGGTTTGGGTATGATTTAGGCAACAGGCTAGCAACCTGTTACTATTATACCTCATCCATCTGTTTTAAACCTAAAATTATGCTAGAAGTTACTGCGAAGTATAAAATAGCAATGATTTTGTCTTTGTAACGTTTCGTGTGTTCTGCTTACCCCATTTGGGAATATGGGCGTTATTGTATGTAACTGCCGCTAAGCAGCAGTGCTAGAATTCTTACGTTCTTACGTGGAGAGTAAGACATCCGGTAGGTACACTAATCTTAAAAGAGGCTTACCTTACCACCTTAAACCCCAGGAGCGGCGATGTATCTGCAATACTGGTAGACTGATACCTCCTGCAATCTGGTTTCGATATTTTTTTCAAGTGCATCACGAGTTAAACCTCAATGTCGCAACAGATAATGAGATGGCCATATCGTCAAAAGGCCAGTGTCACTGATTCCATTCTTGTTAGTATGAATGCATTTAAATCACACCACAATCGCATGTGATATGGATACGCAATGATATAAATTGCGTAATCCGATCACGCCTTGCCCAAACTGACCCACCTTTGAAAGAGTTTAATAGACTGAACAATGTAACCAACTTGAACCCGTCCTCGGGCTATGCAACAATCATTGTACTAAAAACACCCAAATTATAAGATAATTCAAAACTGACACCGTACAACGCCGCGTACTCCAAAACACCTTGACTGAGCTCTGTAAACCCAGGAAGCAATGGATGGTGTTCATAGCTTTGATAGCCTTCACGCTCGTGTTTGTCGAGCGTAGCTGGTGAAGGTTCAGCCGGCTGATTGTTTGGACGTTTTGACAGCTGACCACGCTCGTTACCACTGTCGTCGTGAAAGGCATCAGTAATCTAAATGCAAGGCTAATTGAATACAAAAGAAGAGATAACCGTGGAATGCACTTTATGGGTGCAGTTGTATGGAAATGGGTAAAGGATTGAGCAAACCCATTATCATGACGAATATGACCGGACGCTTATCTGTGGTATTTACGGCTTATACTATTGTTTTGTGAAAATACTTCCACCTGCAGACTTGGCGCCTGCGATCCCCACTTTTCTATGCTGTTTGTGAGTTCATAGAAATGGGTTGAATAAGTTGTGTGTACAATACCGATTGGGAACAGAGGCTGTGTCTGTGATTTGCTACTGAGTCAACACACTTAAGGTGTATTTCGGTATAAAGGATCGTAACGTAAACAAATCACGGGTACTTACCTAGTGAGTTTTTGAAACTATGTCCGTAGACGACCAGTAGATGATAGTTAATCGTTTGATATCCAGTTTTATAAACTGACGAAAAAAATTCCTTTTATTTTTATATTATGTTGCTTTTTGTTTAGCAAGTTGTGTTTAATGCATGCTGTGGTTGATGTTGTATTGCACCTAATATATTTTTATTTTATTCACTATTATTTTTAGAAGAAACCAATTTGTGCCAAGTTTCTTGCGGCGCATTCTTGGCATTCGAGTCTCTACAAAGCGTTGGTAGCCTCAAACAAAAGACGCGCAATAGACCTCCTTAGGGCCGGCGCTCACTGCCGGCATGGCACAGGACGGCGTGGTAAGTTGTGCTGCAGCATCCAAAAGAATAACCCGAGGAATGCTTCGGCACGCTGTGGCATGCCGCGGCCTCTCTCAGCATCGTTGTATCAAAACAAAGTAACATGAGTTCTAAACTCATAGTAATAAGATTAAAATAGCTTTATCAGTAACGAAATCCCTTGCCATGACCCGCCGTGCCATGCCGGCACCGCAGTCAGCGCCGGCCCTTACCCCCTTATGTGCGCATAAATAAAAAAAAGGTGAGTTTCGAATTTTGTCATGTCTAATGTAGGTAAGCTAGGTATGATACGATACTATTTCTGCCTCTTTTTCCACACTACCGACCACAGAACGTTAACATTAGCTTACTACACGCGGCGTTCAATGACAAAGCAGGCGACAAGAGCCCGCGGCATCATGCTAGGCTTCTGTCTTGCACTTAATGACGTCATTAAATATGAACCGTGCGTACGGTAGTCCAGGCAACCCCAGCACCGCGCTCTAAGTCAACCCGTCAAAGGCTAAATTTGAACGTATTGATGGCAGCTCTAATCGCGCGGTTAACTGTACAAGGACCTTTTGAAGCGAGATATTGCGCCTGTGAGGTTTCTGCAGGATGATGTTACTTGGCTTTTTGTCTTGGTTCGTTTTAGCTGGTTTTGCGAAGTTTTAAAGTGCTTACTAGTGTTTTATTTGAAATCACTTTATTTGTTAAACTTTTGTGTGATGTATTTAGTTTCGTTACTTTAATTGATTGCAACGTTCAATTGTATGTAAAGGAGTGCCGTGAAACGGGGTGATTGAAGACAACAGGTACATTTTACGATAACTTGCAAGTTAGTAATTTTTTTATCGTCATCGGTAATCGCATTTCATTACTGTAAAAATAAACACAGAAATAGTAAGCAGCTCTAATCGCCCTGAGGTATGATTCCATAATAAAGTACACTGGGCAAATCATTGGATCGACACTTTTGAATTATTAATTTAGCCGTCTCCATTTTACTCTTTTGTCATCCCTATTCTGTTTATTTATAACTGCCCTCGAAATCCCTGCTCGTCCCATATTTTTTTTTCATTATGATTGTAAGTAAAACGTAAAAATCTCTTTTTTGTACAAAAAGATAAATAATACAGGTAAGTCGCAAATAAAAATTACAAAGTACAAAAGCGGACTCATGCCAAAAGGGATCTCTACCAGCCAACCTAGAGAGGATCAGCAATGTAGGGAACGACAGTGAAATGTGATTATTTACAAGTGTTTTTGATTTTATGTATCTCGCGTTGGAATCTCGATTTTTGACGTGCATCATACTTTCTAGAGACCGTCATAGCTCTTGAATTCGTAGATTGATATTTAAAAAATGAAAGTACCTACGTCGCAACATCATTCATGCATGTTCCAAATAGGACATGATAAGATATGACTTTGTAATGAAACAATGATTCGTTTTTCGGGTTCGGCGTACTGACGTGTCGGGCCTTATCGCATCCTCTACCTACGGTACCATTACCATCGGTGTACAGTCGTGTTATTCTCTAACTAAGGGTGTTACCAGACCAATCGATCGATAGTCGATCGACGCTATCGATCGATGGTTTCTACCAGATCAATAGATCGATCGTCGATCGACGGCATGGATCGATGGTAGAATTACGATATTGCAAAACATCGGCACCATGAGTCACAAACATTGATAAGTTGACTCGAAATCATTTCGGAGCTCGAATATTGGCACCGTAGTAATGTAAATGTCGTTAACGATAGCAATTCGTGGTAGTGGTACTCTCACTCTATTATGTCGTGATTAGGACGGTGGTTCACTAAGCCGCAACGTACCTTAACTGCTTCTTTGGCTGTGTACTGTACTTAAATACCACAAGCTATGAGATGTTGTATCGAAATTTAAGACGAATTCAAATTTTTGGAACCGGAAACTCGTTTTGAGCATTTGATAAAAATGATCTGTACCAAAAATGCTTAGCAAAAAATAATCCATATGATTAAACCTTTCGATGGGTATGATAAAGCTACAGGGGTAATTTATTTTCTCAACTAGCGGGTTTGATTCCCGGTTTTACCATCCACGGAAGAAATGGAGAGGTGTTATTCGAAACGACACCACACGGGAAATATCGTGTGTCATAAAATTCCTAAGGTTTTAGAGGGATAAACACTTTTTTTTTGTAATTATACTAATTTGAATTCAATATTCATAGATAGGACGTCTGTCAGGTCAGCTGGTTATAAATAGATTTGAGACACGTGGGTCAGGCCTCGACATTGCTTCGCACGCGACTCACCAAGCATCATACAAATTGTGACGACTGGCCCCGAATCGACTGTCAATCACACCGCTCTCTTCAATAGAAACTAATGATTTTTTTACAACTCCGCCATATTTTTTTATAGATCTGTGTCAATAAAATAACCGTTCGATTATAATTCATCAGGTATTTCATTGTGAGCAAATTGTAAAGAATCTTGATCAATTTATGCCTTGTTTGCTTTGTAGACACGTGATTGATAAAATGTACCTACTTTGCGGTACAAAGATTGTGCAGCGTCGTGTGGGAACTAGTATTATCCAATTTTCATCTCAACTCGTTTCCGTACTATGGGGTGAGTAGGGATGGCGATGGCAGTTGGGTTATGAATGGCGAGAGGAGGGAGTCAAAGGAGTGAAGAGGATTAGTAGCATTCGTAATCCAATAGTGTGAGAGTATGTAACCCCTTTTAGCCCAATAGCCCAACTATGGGATGAAGTACGATGCGTTATTATTCTGTGTTTTCTTTAAAGTTACAAAATTAACCCACTATGATAAATCACAAAAAAATACTGACGACGATCAACCAAAACGTTAACGAATAAAGTTTGTATAAAATGTCAAGAAAAATATAGAGTTTTGATCACCTAGCGGTTTCTTCCCTATTCACCCCATTTTACATTATATAGGCGCCGAGCCATTAGCCGATGGTTACTGAAGAGTTTCCCTTTAAAGGTATTGCAAACATATCGCTTGTTTCGTCGCAATTCCGGGCCATGCGCATCGTCGATCACGCGGCTGCGTTCGAAAGTCGGCTCGGAGTGTTTCAGATAATAGCGGTCGTCTAAAACACTTGAGCGGATCGCGTCAGTGGAAATTATGATTAATATCTAGCTAGTTAACGGTCCCGGGGAGTAGAGCATGGCGATTAGAGCCCGACCGACTGCGTTTTAGAGCCGAAACTTGCAATGAATTTCGGCCACGGTCTTAATTTCGGCCGATACCGAAACCAAAACTTCCTTATATGACCATGAGTTGTATTTATTATTATGCGCGACTTAATAATGATATTAGTTATTGTAGTTGTAACTATGGCCACTGTAACAAGGATGAAAGGTCTTGGTAATTAAAAGAGTATAAAAGTAAACTAGAGTCCTGGAATAAGTCGTCTTACTTGCTTTTTTTCTCGCGAGTGACGAGTGAGTTAAGTGGTATTTTTGTGAGTAAAAATCTTAGTTACATTTAGCCACCAAACTCGCTCAAGTCATGTAGCTTTTCTGGGCAATTGAAAGAAAAATCAAAAAACACTCGCACGCGACTAACCGAATTATTGTGAGAGTGACCGTACAAAACACGTCGGATTACAGCGCCAAACCCCTCGAATTCCAGTGAATTTAGGAAAAAACTGAAGCTGAAACCATTATTGGCCGAAACTTGGCCGAAACCGAATGTTCAGCCGGACACTAGCAACTAGTAAAGAACCCAGGGCGGCCGCGGGCGCGCCGCTATCTGCGACGCATCGTTTGTCTGTTGGTTTGCCGGACCGGTCGCCGCTGCTACTGCTTTAAATTCATAATTTTTCAATGAGCCTTTTTGTATCACACTCGTCTCGCTGACAACTGCGCTTATGGCCCCGCAGATAAGATCACGTGGCGCGCCATTAGCCAAAGTGATTGACGTTGTTGATTTGTTGTGTGTAATTTTGTTTGAAATGTAGAGCGGCTAGTGCCTCTTCGTTAGTTCGCTGTGTAAATAGAACAATGTTGACGTGAGATGATTACTTAACATTACCTGAGCTTTAACTTACAGTCTAGTTTGATTTGAAAATCAATTGCTCAAATGTGATATGATTTGAATAAAAAATTGTACAACCAGCGAGAGTTTTATTACGAAAATCAATCCCGATTAGACTCGTACCCTGACCGATGTTATTGTTTATTATTCATTTCAATCAAATTAGAAAGATAAAGTGGCTTTTTAGTGCGTATACCGATGAATGTATACAGATCCAATTATGCCTGTGTATAAGTACTTTGATAAATATCGTAATAGCACTTAGCGTGGGTGGCTGCGTTTTTTTTATCTAGGCTTAGATATTTATAGGGCATGCTATCTTGTAGCATCCGGTAGCGGCAGTAATGACTCTGCTGAGTGCCTAGGCAAGCGTGTTGACGTGAAAATGAGGACATGTTTCATTACGATAACAAGAGTATAAAGCTAGCGCACAAATTTAAGTACTGATACTAACATTATTGCAATCAACTATTTTCGTGGGTGAAATATTCCATGCGTTTTGGCTTGGCATAGGCGGCAGTGTGATAACTTTTTCACCGCGAGTTTAATATTATTTTATGTATAATACAGCAATTATAAACACGGACAATCTTTATAGGTATGTATACCTATTAGTACCTAGTGCACCCAGATATTATGACCTCAAATAAATGACGTTGCACAGGCAGCAGCTCACTGTTATTCGTTGGCAATTAATTTTTGATCGTCCTTTTACAGACATCGCCATCTAGTGAAGCTTACTACTTAGAAACGGACTTTAGTATGAAGATGGACATTTTACTTAGTCACTGATATAGGCGTGTGACCACAATCACTGAGGAAAGCGAAGATGTCAAAAGCATGCGTGCCTGTTTACTCCTAGCTTAAAAAACTAGCTACTTCTTACTACACAACGACAGTAGGCTTAGTACAGCTACACGTGCAATACGATACGCGCGTGGGATAGACTATCTGTCACTTTCAGACGCTTATAGTTAAACATTGACAGGTATAGTCTACCTCGCGTGCATCTCTACTCGCGCATTGCTGTGCTAAGCCAGCGGATTAAGAGCCCAAGTCATTTCGAGTGGAAGTCATAACTACACCGGCGATGAGCTCCAAGACGAAAGCTATTAGTAAAAGCTGCTAAAGTGTATTCAACTGTCTCATAATTTCGTAACAGCCGAGATCGATGACGTCATTGTTTGATAGTGCAATTAATCCGGTCAAGACGGCGTTGCGCAAAGTGACGAATTGAGAAACAATGAAACAGCATCACGGGCGGCCACAGCTGACTACCGGTGATACGACCGGTCCGCGGCGGTGGTACAAGCCAGAAAAGAACGATTCTTTTAAAAGTTCATGAAGTTCAAATTACTATTTTTTCACAGATCGATTTACTTGTTTGTGCTCCATGTCAGTTATCAAGCTAGTCTATGTGCGGCGATCTGGAGCGAATGAAAACTAGTGTAAAGTAGGTGCGTCAGCGGAAGCGGACAGGCGCGGCGCGGGAGCATGATAGTATGAACGAAACGCTTATTTCCCGGCCGATGCGATGTGCGCACTACTTCGTTTAATTTAAAATATTACAACCGATACCGCCACACCACTATGTCGCGCCGTCTGTAGATTTGGAACTTAAAAATCGTTACAAGGAAGATGGATTCCTGTGATTATTGGTAAAATTTATCCGGTAATTGCATATAAGTGATAAAATAATTTAGTATAACTTAGTTGACGTTTACAATAGTTATTAAGGTAACACGAAAGATTTAGTGCCCGACGCTGCGTCTATAATCGACATTTGACTCGGCAGCAAAACGAAAAGCAGTGTGTCGATCACAAAAATTAAGCATTAAGTTGTTTGCGTTACATGTTTATAAACTCCTAAAAGGCACCCAGATTGTTAGTAAGGGTGACTAGCACATTGTTATCAGATTTTATAACATACCAGATATTTTTAAAACCAAACCAACCCATTATTAAAATCTAATCTACAACAGCCATTTACATTTTTATAAACGAGGTGAACGACTCTTGCAGATTGGTATCACATTAGACTTTTGTTAATATAAATCTATCAAGTTTTGTGGAATTTTTATGTTCTATTCTTCGTTGCTTTGATTGTATGTACCTATTCTTGCGACTTTTATATTTTTTGTTAAGAATGTATTCAACCAATATTGTTTAATGTTGTTAATGTGTTGTTGTGTGTCGTTATTTTGTTAGTGTTCTTAGTAAAGTTCATTTTTTGTTCATTCATTTCGTGTTCTTTTTTTGTACCATGAAGTGTTGACCTACTTAATGTCATGACGACGTATCTTTAAAACAAAAACCTTTCACAATCTCATTCATCAGCTTATCTCGCGCATTGAGTCCCAACTACTAACTTTAACCTCAAAGTGAGTGCCGGACCAAAATGTTTCCTTGACGCAAACCGCTAAAGTCGAGACATGACATATCGCACTCCAACTCAAACTTTTAAGACTCAAAATACTTTAAGACCTCCTGCTATCACGTGTTTTCAAGTGTCGGTGGTATCGGCGCTCTTGACGCGCACCGCGCCGTCGAGTTTCGGCTAACTGCAGCGGGGTGATAACACGGCATTGCTAATCCGGAGGGCGACCGCGTTGGTTCTATCCGACAGAGGTTTAGGACTACTGGAAGAAACACTTATTTGAATTTTGTTTTTGAATGAGCGGACTTGAACGAAGTAGTCGTAGTTTTTGAGTCACTGGCAGAGATACGACAGTGTTTTGTTTTTAAACCTAAAAGCAAAAGACGACGTTATAAGTTTCGTGCCTATGTCTCTATTTTTATCCAGGTTAATGAGCATCGTTGTTATTGAATGGATAGGCGATAGATTTTGGTGCAGTTTTGACACGCGAAAGCTAGTTTTTTTGGATGTAGGTTACTTTCAGCCAAAGTTACTGGAAGTCGGGGTTTTAAACAGTCTTAATTAAGTTAAAGATATTTTCGACTTTAGGTGACAACTTTAGATTTATTTTCCAAAGAAAACGATTATAATTTAAAAATAGCATAGCAATGTTACGAACTGACCAACATAATCTACAGATAACGAACTACACGACATAAAGAGCACTACCCAACACTTAAATAACTGCCATTTCTAGCAACAAAACTCTTTCATGATTGGATGAGGTGGACAGCGCAGTTGCATAATCTGCCGCGTTTACTGCACGCACGCGCCGGCTTTTAGTGCGTAATTACGAGTCAGGGTCCGGCTTACCGGAGATTACACTGGTTCCTGTTTCGTTCGATTAGACTCGTTTAGTTACTGGTTTCACCGAAAATTTCCTATGAAGTCTGATGGTATGCGATCACATCGGGCCACAGATAACCAAAGCTGGCAGACGGAAAAAGGTTTGTATGCCCTCTTATGGCATTTTGCTATTTTTTAATGAAAACAACGAATGGGCTGCGGTTTATTAATTGATATGATGTTTGTTTTAGCTATGTTTTGTTAAAGTTGATTAATCATTCGACCATTTTGAAACATTGGAAATCGATTTCAGAACATTGAAGCATTTTTTTGTAAATTACGATCTGAGTTTTAAAAATGCTTAATCAAAAATAATGTGTCAGTTTGCTAATGTGAGAAGCGTTACAGTTGTTTCAAACTAGGTCATATTTGTGGCAAAAGCAATCGTTGAAAATGTTACGGCATTCGTTTCGAGAGCATAAAATTCAACGGTCTCTTCATCATTGGCCAGCGAAATATCAAGAAACTTGCTAAATCTTAACTGGTTCTGAAATGACAATAAAGTAACTTTAAAAAGTGATATAGATACTATCAGATCGCTCGGAAAGTCGTAAAAACATTGCGTAATATTGTTATAGATGTCAATTTGCATGTAAAAATATCATAAACATATTTTAAAGCGTTTTAAATTGATTTTATCAATGTTATCAGGTAGCTGATCTAGATAGAAAAATCACCTAATGGCTCGGGTCGGACCGGTCCCTGTTGCAATAATAAAACAGATTATAAAATTCTCTAAAGTAAACTAGTTTCCCTGAACCGATAATTTGAGGAGCGCGACACCCATTTCGGGGGTTATTACATTTTTTTCCCTCCCGAGAAACTGTGTGGCATCGTTATGTTGTTTATTTTGTTCCTGATGATAGGGACTCTAATTTACCACATGGTGCTCTCGTTCCCCATAAAAAATAATATCTACATGATTTGACGTAATTTGTATCGTGTTATGACGAAAGGTTCGTGTGTTTAAGAGCAATTTTTTCCGTAGAGCTATTAACCGGTAACCGAGTTTTTTATTTTCTTGAATGTAAAAAGTTAACGAGGGTTAGAAAAATAAGAGCCGTCAACGTGCAGTTGAGCTGGTTCCGTTTAATGAACAACATTTGTAGCTATCAAGGTAGGTCCTAGGTGTTTGAGAGCATTGGGGGAGGCAAAGACTCGTAAAAGGATAGTATACCACTACTAGTAGTGATCCGGTGTGGAGGGTATGACAGCCGTCTGTCGGTCGTACTGTTATTACAAGATGTGTCCACTTTGTCTTAATTCTCCGGGTTGGTATGGCATCTAGAAGCCATTTGATACAGCCACAGTGGGTGATGATCAGTTGATATCAGTTTTAGGCTTTGGTCCGTTCGTTTCAAATATCCTGTCAATCGCCCGAATGTTAATTGGGGATAAATTCGCCTTTGAACATGAAGCTGTTATCTTCTAACACGTTTTGTTTGATTGTTTTATGGGCATTCAAGAGTCTAAAGTGGTAATTAGGACTACACTGAGTTGCTCACCACAGAACGCAGTAGTTGCCCGCATTCAGGGAGCGTCAGCTGTCACAGCCTGATTTGATGGTGGTCGGCGGACAGTCCAGTAAAGACGACATTCGTTGACCGAAGTAGTCTAGAATACATGGTGGTAAGGTAAACGTCCCTGTGCTCGACACTGACCCAATATATGGCACTTGCAACCTTATGTCATAGTAAGACAGGTGACAGATGGGTGTCATCTACTGGGCGTTGAGGCGTCGAGCATTGGTACATTTACCTTATCCGTTCCTTGTAGTCTAAAAAAAGTTTTTCGAAGAACGGAACTCGGAGATGGTAAAATTAAAATAACAGTGAGTCGATGGGCGTCGATTCATTACGGTTTGATAGATTCTTTAGGCAGCTGGTATTTGAAAAACTCAACTTGATTATTTGGACCGAATAGTATTCATTCCGGGCATCAATCCATTACATTAATAGACGTAAATAACTCGCGGTGGGAGGATCGGATCGCGAGATCTGCCTGTACCTTAATGGACGTGTTCTTATTTAGACACGTTAAACATCCCAGTAACGCACAAGCTCGTAGATTAAACATTAGTTAGCATTTACCTTATTTACGTCTATAGGTTAGGTATATACTATAGGAAAAGCTAACTGACTGACTAACTGATAATCACGCAATACCTAAAATACTAGATTAATTTGAAATTTTGTCCAGGGGTACCTTTGTAACGTAGGAGACACTAAGAAAGGATTTTAGTCAATCTACTTCCTAATGGGCGAAAAAGAGGGCGTAAAGTTAGTATGAAACTTTTCTTTGAAGGTTCTACATTTGACATTTGGAAAACGTGTAAAGTCAATTTTTTTTACCTGTAATGAAACATTTAAGCTCGGATGAGGCCGCGGGCATAAGCTAGTATTTTATAGCAGGACTCAAATTTATTTTATAGCCCATATACTCACCGATTTGCCTAAGTTTAATTTGAATTGAATTTTAATTTATATTCCAAAATATACTTTATGGATGGATTGTGGCTAACTCCTATCGAGATTATTATACACAACATCAATAAATGTGTTGGAAACAAATCGATACGGAATGGGAATTGCCTTATAGAAAAAGTCAATATTTGGTCGAGACATTTGCTTAGAATAAAACGTTAAGTTTATGTGAATCACTCCGCCCTTCCACACGAGCCTTGAATATTGATTTCGATATTATTTTCTTCTATTCTTCTAATGGCTGTTGAAGTCTAGATTAAGCCGAAGTTATATGAGCATTATAGTTAATAAATTATTTGGATCGTATCTTATCCGGCGAAGCATCTCGCGAATCGCGTACAAACTGCCTACTTTATGAGTTTACTATGTTGTCCGCATTCTACAGTAGCCAGTCCGTTTCATTACGAAAAATTAAGATGATAATCAGTTTTTAACTTGAAATTTCGATTGCCATTTTCAATTTGCACGACGGCTTTTTAATCTTATTATTTTTGATGAAAAGATAAAAAGTGTGAGTACCAACGTTTGTGGTGTCTTGAAATAAATTACTTCATAAGAACTCTCGTAATCTGCAATTATTTCTGCAAGGTATTTCTTCTTTGGACAGTTTGGGAAAGACAATGTAAACATGTGTTTGAAGGCAAAACAATTAGTTTTACGATAAAGTTGCAGTAAAAACTGAAGGGTAATGAATAAATAGTGCTTGTCGTACATAAATACACAGTTTTAAGGCGTCCATTGTGAGGTCAAAGTTGATTTATTTTGTTGGAGATTGTGTATGCGAAAAGAAACGTGCGCGGCACTTCAAAAAAGGAATTTTTCATTTTGTCCCGTCTTACTTTATAAAGGTTTAATTTAGGCGACAGGCAAACAACTTGTCACTGGTAGTAGCTCTTCACTTAAAACTTATAAAGCATGCTTGAACTAGGATTTGTCTATGTAGCGTTTAGGTACTAGTAGATAGCATTTATACGGTAGATAGAGGCGCGATGTATGTATGTTATTATTATTTTTAAAGTGATCCATGTGATCGAACCAAAAATATGAAGAAGTTACCTTCTGGCTCGTATGTTAGCGTGCCATACAATCGAAGGTGTCATGCAGAAGATTTAAGTCGTTAGAATTCTTTAGCTGGCAAACAGGCAGCAGAAAAACATCTCGGAATAAGTTCCCGGACTAGTTTGGCGTGTTGCTTTGACGCCCCGCTGTTTTATGTTGGTGACTTCTGTATTGTTTTAATACGTTGCTAAAGAATTTTAAGGCGTCTGTTTGAAAGGCTTTGGCGTTTTGCACACAATCAAGTTGATAATTTCTTAATGCACTGGACTAGAAGGTTGTTTTTTGATAGGACACATAATATTTTACAGTGAATATTTAGATGCTATCAGTCTTTTGGGCACCATGTCACAACAACCCTTTTTAAACATAGTAGTTAAGTTTAGGATTCTCGGTCAGTTTTAATAATAAGTATATTTCTAATTCTTTTCTAGGTGAGTTATGGAATTAAAATAGCTATTTACCTAAACTTAGTCAGTGTAAGTAATAAAACTTTATACGTACTTCCCGTCAGGTACCTCAGGCTTAGCAATCCAGATTGAAACGTAATGATAAGACGAAAAAATTAAATTATGTCGCAAGCGGAGCCGGGCGTTGCACATTTTTGTTGTTTATTGTTGAATAGTCATTATATGTAAATCGTCGAGTCGTGATGATGGTTAGACAGATAGTGACGAGGCATGTTTCGCAAGCACACGGCATGATAATTGTTTCGAAAGCCTACCGTGTGGGTGCTGACAGCCGGGCACCTGTGCCGGTCGGCGTAATGTCTTTCTCGGTAAAACACGTAAACTGCCCGGCTATGGGATGCTGGGAGACGTGAGCTTTGCTCCTTCACATTTAGGTAGGTTGACTAAGGTATATAAGGGAATACCCGTGTGGTGTGTGGTGTCGAACAACGCCTCTCCATTTCTTCCGAGGGTGGCATAAGGAGCGATTAAAGAAATAGGTTTAGGTACGTTTTAGGCGATAGGTTAGCGACTTGTCACACACTACACGACTTGTGACACCTCTTTAAAAATGTAAAATTGTGCAAGGAGTAACATTTCATGTGCTCTGCCTAAAACCATACTTTTATCCACGCTTTTGATTCAGCAGAAATTGACTTATGGTCTCGAAAATGAAAACTCAGTCATTCGCTTTCGCTTTTGATAGTTGCCATAAATTTATCCATTTAGAATTTTAACAACATTCAAAGAGTTTACGAGGCCTGTACTAAACTTTTTTTATACACCTCTCTACTCCTCGCTATGCTCGGTGCGTAGGCAAACTAAAGATTCCTCTAAAAGATACTCCCATAGGGTTAATATTTCATAAACGTGACCATTTATCCTACTTTAATGCGTGAGAGGACATTATTAGCATGAAGAGGAAAGTTAATTTAAAATTTGGCCCAAACTTGGGACTGGATGTGCTCGGCTTTGGCTGGCTCTTCAGAGCCAGGTGGCCGAGTGTATTTGGCTCCCTCGTCATTTGAAAAGTTGGCTACTGGTTCGAGCCCAAATTAAGTTGGCACACGCTTTAAATCTACTTACTTTTTCTAGAACAAACAATGAAATGGACTCAAATTGACGGGAACAGAAAGCTTTCACGCAAATGCACCAATGTTTGTTCACTTGGTGTCGGTGTATATTTTTTCCGTGGATGACGTATGAGGGAACCCCTGGCTAAGCACTGAAGGTTGCTAGTAACGACGCACATCTGCGCGCGAGATAGACTAGAACCTGTCACTGTTTAACTAGACAGGTCAGAAAATGACAGGCAGACTGTTTCACGTGTGTGTCATCTCGTATTTGTTGTTAATCCTGCAGTTGACCTTGAACTGTATTATTATATTCTTTTGATTATTTTAAATCCTAACACAGGTTTTGGGGTACCCTATGTGGTGTCGGGATTAGAATTAGGTACACCTTTCCTTCCGTGGACGACATAAGAGGCGACTAATTAAAATATTTGTTTTAGGCTATACGCTAGCAACCCATCACTATTGTGCTTTTTTAGGGTTCCGTACCCAAAGGGTAAAAACGGGACCCTATTACTGAGACTTCGCTGTCTGTCTGTCCGTCTGTCTGTCTGTCTGTCTGTCTGTCTGTCTGTCTGTCACCAGGCTGTATCTCACGTACCGTGAGAGCTAGAGAGTTGAAATTTTCACAGATGATGTATTTCTGTTTCCGCTATAACAACAAATACTAAAATTAAAATAATTATAATAATTAAGGGGAGCTCCCATACAAAAAACGTGTTTTTTTTGCTATTTTGGATCTATTTAAATAACTGTAAAAGGTAAATGCTTGAAATGCTCACAGAATATTTAATTAAGTATTTGCTTTAAAAGAAAATAATTAAAATAAAATAAAATTAGTATTTAAGGGGGCTCCCATACAAAAAACGTGTTTTTTTTGCTATTTTGGATCTATTTAAATAACTGTAACAGGTTAGTACTTGAAATGCTCATAGAATATTTAATTGAATATTTACTTTAAAACTAAATAATTGAACAAAATTAAAATTAGTATTTAAGGGGGGCTCCCATACAAAGATTCTGATTTTTTGCAGTTTTTGGTACGGAACCCTTCGTGCGCGAGTCCGACTCGCACTTGGCCGGTTTATTTAATAACCTGGTACCTAAACATAATGCTAAAAGTGGCTGTTATGCGTGAAATAGTTCATGGCAATGTCTATGTAGTTTCGTGTTTGTTAATACAAACGTGATGTATGTATGCATGGAATAGTTTTATCTATGCCACGATTCATGTGCTATGCATATCCCATTTGGGAATACAAACGTAATATTTATTTATGTTACTTTATTAAGTGCACCAGTAACCGGATAATCTTGGAAGAATTTCTCTCTTTACTAATTATGTACGGAATAAATATCATTATTATTCAGTTGTCTCGTGGTCTTGACGTTGTCGGCTGATAATCTTGCTCTACATGCGCTAATTAAAAGGACATTCCCTACACAATGATCGCGGCTGTCCCCTCAACGAACATGAAGACACGGGCATGCGAGCAAGCCCTTCCACTCTCTGACTGACTACCAATACTCTTGTAAAGGAGTAAGCCTTTAAGTCTTTTCAATGCGCATTTGTTTTAACTCGACCTCTACTCAATTACCGAATCAGATCGAATATCACATCGAGAGTCATCGCTTTCTGGTTGGGGGCTTCCCGATCGGAATGCTTCGGGAACTGAACACGCAATGGAAGGCAATGGTTGAATTAGTGTCGCAAAGTGACGGCTGAATGGGCTATTTGAAGCGCGCCTGTGATCGCATCGTGATAATCGCGATCACGGCCCCCTGACATTTCTTTTCTTTTATCGCGGACGGTCGCTGTAAGATAAAACGGCAATAAATAATCCAGAGGACATTGGCGGTACGTGCGCCCAGTTGCACTTTTCATTTGTATTATTCGCGTAATTATGCCTTAAGCGACGTAAGGTAGGCTTTATTTATGGCGGTCTAAGGACATTTCGGAAGAGGATAATCGTTTGTTAATGACCAATAATTGCATTAAGATAATTTATTTGCATCAGCTTATGAGAATGACGAATTGTTTCATCGAATTGCACCGTTTCTTTGGGGTTTTGTGTTCTTGTATTTTTTTCTGTGTTAACTCTATATTCAATGTAATATCACCTACAAGAATCAGTAGCGTTGCAATAATATATGATGTCAATTTTATAGATTATTTTAATTAGCCAGATAAAGGATAGTAGAAATTCTTACTTTCCTATAATTGTTCTAAGTGTAGTCCGTTGTTCTGTCTGTTACCTTTTTACCCTTCAAATTTTAAGCCTATTGCAATGAAATTTGGTATGAGGTTGCATCCCAACAAAGATCATAAACTACTTTTTAATCAGAAAAACCTACAATTTTAGGAATATAAAGGTCCATTTAAGAAAAGCTCTCGGCGATATGGTCGCGCATTATAAATAGGGTCATTTAATACTGGTTATTTGTGTAATTTTTAACTGAGATGCAAAGCGACAAGCGATTTTGGAGTCGAAAGGAACGACTAGTCTTTTACTTCCTATTTGTTATTTACTATGCACCCAAAGTATGTCGGTATCTATGAAGTATCAAACATGCATGACCGTGTAAGTATTAATTAGAGTCCGTATTGTCTTGTGTCATCCACAAACTTCCAAACATCAGCGTCAGTAACAGACTTCACAATCTCCCTCCAAGGATTTGAAATTCTCGGTAATCGAAGGAAACTTTTGAAATTTGGGGGCTTAGACGCAATCGCGTGATAGGCCAGATGATTTACAGCTCGAGCCGGTGCCAATTTGCTGCGACCGCTTCCTGACTCCACGCGATTGCAACTCCACTAACTTTGTTGGGAATTTCGGTGCATTATTATTGTATTGGGGTGGGAATGAGACTCATTGGATTATAGGTATACTGTTTTAAACTTTCGTGATTCTCATACATATTTATGTTTACGCGGGACTTAATCACGGTATTTTTTAACTCGTGACCACGGTCGCTGTAACGCGGCCGAAACGTCGAGAGGTAATTAAAAAATACCGTCATTGGATTATATTGCCTACGATTCTTAAGTCCTGAATGACGAGCATTTTAGCTGTTTTAAGATCCAAGCTTAAATAGTAGTTAATGTCACTTCTTAATGTAATGTTCTACTAAGCATTTTTTTTAAAGAGTAATGCCCCAAAATCACTGTTAGCAGAAGCGGAGCAGCACAGTTCCGTGTCGTGACGATATCGGTTGTAATATTCGTAGTAATATACGAAGGAGGACCACAAAGCACCGGCCGAGAAAGCGTTCCGTTCATACCATCACGCCACCGCGCTGCGCCGCTTAGCTTCCGCTGTCATTATTACGTTTTGTGCGCGCTCTACACTCGCGACGCGAACACCCGCGAACGCCCGCGAAAGCCGCGAATCGCGAGTGTAGATGTTGTTCACGCCTTGCGTTCGCGCTTAGTTATTATGCGTGAGCCGCTGCGTAAATTCACGCCGTGAATTCACGGCGCGACTTCGCGCCGCGAGTGTAGAGCGGGCTTTAAGCTTTTTAGGCCGCAAAGCGTTTGAACCGCTTTTGCTTATAAGTATTACAAACATATGTTATTTTGTCTACTAAAACGATTTAAATTTTACTTTATTTGCTCTTGTATACACACATCATGCCTGTGTTCCCAAAAACAGTAGACAAAACATAAGAAACGCTACGTGCTCAAAACAATGCCTGTTTCACACTTCATAGCTATTTCAAGCTTTTGTATTTTAAGTTAATCGTCCTCTTAGCTACGTATTAATACTGAAATGATTGCCAAATTGTTGTAACACAAAGATATGGTTGTCACACTTCGCGGCCTACCACTTTATTTCTGTCACGAGGGCTGTGTACGAAAATACATTATTCAATCCGCTCCACCAATCTCGGTTCTTAAACTGCAACTCGATTCCGAAACTTTTGTAAAAGAGAAACATCGATAACACAATATTGTCGAAACAACAGGAAGATTATGCGCGGCACATCTCTGCGGGCCTTATTCCTGTGAATCTAATCTCGTGTCTCGATTCCCGTCACGCGTTTCCTACGGGATGTTACTGATAGCGACGCGATATAGGAGTTTGAGCCTTGGGTTGGGTTGAGTGCTGACGGCGGTTGTAGGCATTAGGTACTTTTTTAAATAACGGGAGACTGAAAACTGTTCCGTTCAGCACAGCACCTGTTGTTTTCAGCACTTTAGCATTGGATGTTTTATGGTTCAGTTGATGGTGGTGATGGTGATGATGATTGACAATAAAACAATTAACTGAACACTACCGAATATAGGAGAATAACTTTTGCATCTAAGTATCTAATGGTGCGTTCAACCAAACGAGGAAATTTTTTGTCTTGGAGTGAGTAACTTTTTGCTCGCGAGTTAATACATTTTTCATGTGAAAAAAGTGGGTAAGAGCAAATTTCATTCTCATATTGTTTATAAAAAAATGTGCTAAGCTTGTATGAAATAATGCGTGCAACCATAAACGAATATAAAGACACTGGCAATTTCACCATCACTCGAAAAAATCCCAAAGTAAATCAAATTTGTTATTGTCGTTAATGAACCTAGCTAAGTCGACTTATTTCTTCATTTTACTATTAACACAAAAGTACCTGGTACTTTACCTCAATTAGAACTGCACTCCTAAGGCTATTACCATGTGTTCCTAAAATTCAAAATCCCCTTTTTCCGCATCACAAGTTAGTCACCGTTCGGTGTGCAGTGCAACCGTACCACCCCACTACCTCTAACTGTATTTACGCTTTCAAACATGCATCATTGTATTTTTATATCGTATTTGTATGCGGAATATGTCCTAGCGTCATCTGTTTCTAGGAAACTTTTTAAATTGTAGGGGGACTGAGTGGATTGCGGGCCCGCGATCGTTAACTTCAAATTTTTGCGACTTCGAAGGAATGGCGGCTATCGGAATATCTTCGTTCGAAATTCAAAGAAACAAAACGAGTTGCTTTAAATATGGCTGATTGAAAAACGATCTGTCTTTTGGTGAGGATATATTTTATGATAAGAATTAGCGATTTCATGTTTTTGAAAATATCTGTACAAGCATAGGTACTATAATTTGTACATTTTCTGTAAATTTTGCTACTACTTGGAAGAGCGGGACTTTATGATATAAAAATCTTACGCTTAATGGAACGTTCCAATCTTGTTTCAAAGAAACCACTAGTGTGAAACCAATTTTTTATTATTGAGTACAAAAAACATGTGTGAACACCAACGTTCACCGGGACGCGATTGAAAATAGTGACAGATTACTAGTTGGTCTCCTAAATCATACCTAAAGCTAAATAGAACCCATTCTATTCTAAAGCTAAATAGAAATTCAAAGAAACAAAACGAGTTGCTTTAAATATGGCTGATTGAAAAACGATCTGTCTTTTGGTAAGGATATTTATGATAAGAATTAGCGATTTCATGTTTTTGAAAATATCTGTACAAGCATAGGTACTATAATTTGTACATTTTCTGTAAATATTGCTACTACTTGGAAGAGCGGGACTTTTTGATATGAAAATCTTACGCTTAATGGAACGTTCCAATCTTGTTTCAAAGAAACCACTAGTGTGAAACCAATTTTTTTTATTATTGAGTACAAAAAACATGTGTGAACACCAACTTTCACCGGGATGCGATTGAAAATAGTGACAGATTACTGGTCTCCTAAATCATACCTAAAGCTAAATAGAATGGGTCTTATAAGAGGCGACTAAGGAAAATTCAGGGAAGAAATCAAAAGGTTATTCTAAATCCGACACCACACACCACCTTAATTATTACGCACCTCGATACCGTGATTGGTCCTACTGATCTCTTTAATTATCATCGACGCATGGATCACGCTAAGTCTTGTCTACATAACTGCCTTTTAGCTTAATCCGATCTGTACAGAGTATAACAGTAATAAGTAGACGGTAATTGAATGTCAAAGGGGCCGGCTGAGGACGGATTAGGCGCAAAACCCCATCGAACGAGAGTAGTTATAGCTGGACTCTGATTCGAATCAAAATTCAACACCCAAATACCACACGAAATACCTCTCTCCTGTCTCTCAGATAAGGTCCACTTTGCTGGTAACATTGACGGGATTTATTTGTGATATGTGGCCACAGACTTCTATCGAAAGAGATGACTCAAGTGTATGTACATCGCGTGCCAAAAGTGAGCCAAAAGGGAGAGCAATGCTCTTTGTTTGACGCGATTTTATTTAGTTGTACCACTTAGATTAAGTTTGACTGCGTAGAGACAGGACAACTTGAATAAAAGCGGCGTCACACAGTAGGTAGAGAAAAAATGACACCCTTGGTTTTCACACAAATGCAGGAACTCGCGGTATCTAGTTCGATACAAGTCTGTGTATTTGGCTATAAACGACAATTCCAAATCGGATGTTATGATTGACAGTAGCATGTAAATGGTTCGTTACAGAGACGCGTCCGATTGGCCCGTGGCGTGACGGCGTTTATAGTCTAGATCTGTTTTTATGCCAGTTTTTGCGGATGGTATAACGTTATTAATCGCAACTAATTACTGCCGTGACAGATTTCTTCGCCGAATTGAGCCGGCGGACATTATCTTTGCCTCGGATTTATGAAGACGTATCGGCTGTGTCGTTTCATAGATATAATCTGCTTACAAATAAATCTCTAAAAATTTCATTTTCTTTTACATATCTTTTATAGATTTAATTTCCCGTGTGGTTTCGGGTTTAGAATCACACAGCTCTAATTGTTCAGAAGATGTCGTAAAAGGGGACTATAAATAGGTTAAGTGTATGTTAGGCGGCAGGCTAGCAACCTGTCACTATAGAAGGTACCTCTTAGCTTAAAACCTAAAAAAAAAGCTAGAAATGAATTTGGAACTTGAACTCAAAAAGACATGGTTATGTCTATGTAGTGTTTCGAATGTTCTGCCTACCCCATTTAGGAAAACTGACGTGATGTGTCTGTAGATTTTTTAATTAATAATACTAACCGAACCAATCTACTCTTCCGTCCTTGCCTCTAGAGTTTAAAGCCCCAGGTTCCACATTCCTTTAAAAATCGCAGCGATCCTCTTCTGTTTTATATAAACAAAGAAACGCGAAATATGTGAGTTAGTCGGCATAAATCACGTGCATTATCGACTGCGAAAATAGTTTGAGGTTAGTTTACATGTCCCAGTTTAGCAGTCGGTATCAAGTTTCGCCGTGGCACCACTAAGGGCCATAAAATACGCGGCATAGCGGGCATTGTTCGTCGTATATTTTGGTATAAACACTTCCCGGACCATGCAACCTTGCGACCTGACGGGGAATAAATTATGGCAATCAAGTGGAAGTCACACATTGTAAGTCGAATGTTTGGCGAATGCATGTTGCATGGTTGTTACTTCAACTTGCAATTTACTTACCGAGTGCTGTGGTATTATGTAGTTAGCAATTTTTATTATTATCTGTTGTGACTAAGTCTGCCGTCGTACGGGGAAAAGACGTATCTACATAAACATCGAAACGGAGAAAAAAAATGTTTTGTGATTTTAAATTAAAAAAAATTGCTGAGTGAAGAATAATCACCAATGTGACAGTTTTTTAATGCAAGAGTGTGTATTATAGTTTAAGTTATTTGATATATCGTGCAAAATATGTATTTACCAATATTATATACTAAATAAAATGATTTTTCCTTTTCTTCTTAGTAAAAAAATTACAAGATAAGACGTAAAACTACAGCAAAAAGGCGTATCTGCTTAGATGCGTTTTTTAAACCTAGTAGTTTTATGAGGCGTCTTTTCTACTTAGTGATAAAAGTGATTTCAATTTGTAGTTAACTAAATAGAAAGGGCATTTATGACCACTAGCTGCTTTTCTACTTAGTATAATTTATATGAACTTGAAAAATATTTTCAGATACGCCAGGCAATTTCAGTTTTATTTGAGATTTGGGAAAACTTATAACCTTCATATTATATAGTATTCTGACTCGATAGTTATCTTTCACGAAATACGAGATCAATTTTACATACATACATACAGACATTCTCACGCCTGTATTCCCAAAGAGGGGTAGGCAGAGCACATGAATTCAAAAATTCAGTGCCACGTTTAGCAACTTGAGGGTAACCAGATGGTCAAACGTGATCAATTTTATGTATTAAAAAAAAAACTATTAGATAAAGTAACAAACATCTGAATCAAAAAACGTTTAACGTTAAATAAAGTTTACCAATTAAACCAAGAACTATCAAAGCTAATACCATTGATCTAATACTACTACCTATACTTCAATGGCTAATACAAATAATTGTAGTTACGAACCGTATTTAAATTGACTTTAATCCTTATAGCCTGATACAAAATATTTTTTTATTTATCGAGGATCGGCTTTTACGAAAGATGGGAAGTGTGAAAGTGATATTGAAAGAAGAGCAAATGCAGGAAATATTGTCAATGGTGCGCTGCGCGCCTTCGTCAGCAGTGAGAAGGTGGCACAAAAGGCGCGTCTGGCTGTCCTCAGAGGAGTGCACTGCTTGTTCGAACACTAATGTACTTTAGCGAAAGTTAGCTATGGCAAACGTAGCATAAAAGTAAAATAAATGCAGCAGAAATATGAGCGTTAAGAAGTATGAGAGGTGTATCACTGAAAGATAGAATAAGAAATGGTGTGATAAGGGAAATAGCTGGGGTGGAAGTAGATATAGTAACTGGGATAGAAAAACAGGCCAAGTGCGAGCCTGACTGCGATGTAATAACATACATACATATCGTTACGCCTCTTTCCCACAGGGGTAGGCAGAGACTACTTTGTTCCACTCGCTACGATCCTGACATACCTCTTTTGCTTCATCCACATTCATCAATCTCCTCATACATGCTCGTCGGTTTCGGGTACTCTTGACCTGACCTGTTTATAAAACGTCCGCGATTTGGTCACATTTTTTCTATGGGTCCTTAATTTTATTAATGTTACAATTTTAATTTTAGTATTTGTTGTTATATCGGCAACAGAAATACATCATGTGTGTACATTTCAATTGCCTAGCTGTTACGGTTCTTGAGATACAGTCTGGTGACAGACGGACAGACAGACAGACAGCTAAGTATAAGTAATAGGGTCCCGTTTTCACCCTTTGGGTACATACATACATACATACATACATACAATCACGCCTGTATTCCCAAACGGGTTAGGCTACGAAACGTTACATAGATAACCCATGCTCATTTCACGCTCCGTGGCCACTTTCAGCATAGTTATGTTTAATAAACAGATGAAAGAGGCATAGTAGTGACAGGTTGCTAGCCTGTCGCCTAAAACATACCTAAACCTATTTCCTTCGCCTCTTACGACATCCACGGAAAAAATGGGGAGGTGTTATTCTATCCCGACACCACACAGGTAACCTTTTGGGTACACGGAACCCTAAAAAAGTATACTTAGTTCGTTTGGCCACATAGCGTGCTTAAATGAAATGCTTAGATGAAAGGGCACAAGTATGCAGAAACGTCTTTTCATTTTATGATCAAGTAAGTAATAATATATTGAATAGGTCGCTTCTGCTCAATTGTGTCTTTTTAACGTAGTACAGATAAGGAACGTCTTTTTGAATTAGCAATATCGAACAGATAACGTAGATGCGTCCTATTTGACTGTAAGCTTGAAGGTGTTGCGCTTCGTTTTAGTAAAATTTAAAAATACTGGCAGATCCGCCTTTTTTTCTAGATTCCGAATATGTAGTTAACTCAATTTTGGAAAAAATGTTAGATGCGTCTTTTTTCCGTATGACGGCAGAAGTGACAGGTATCGTAATATGGGGTGAGGAGATATTGCAAGGACAGTAAGGTTGTGGTTTACGTACGAATATTCGTAATCAAAATTTGTTGATCCTCACAGCAGTAGGTACAAGATATCTCATCACACCACAAGTTGAGCGTGAGGTGAAATGTCTTACCGATCAGTGATTATCTTTAAAGTTATAGAACGGAACTACCTACTCAAAATCATAAAAAAACTGAAACACAAAATTACTACAATGTTTATTAACAAAGTTAAGTTTCCATTCAAAAAAATCTCTGTCTCTCAAAGGCTGTAAGAGAGTTTTTTTTTTGTAAAATTAAGTGTTTACTTACCAACTTCAAAATGTTATCTAAACTTTTACGCATTTATTGAATAATGAAAAATGTACATATTATTTACAACTTAAACCTAAAAAGAACTGACTATAAACATGCTTATTAATAAAAAAAAGAGAAAATAATAATAACTAAATTAAATCTAAAAAGGGCCCCCGTGGCATCGAAGCAACATGCAAATTTTCCCCCGTCATAATGGCTCTGTCAACAACAATAGAAAACAAATGACAGCGGCCTCAAAGGTCACTAGCCTATTTTATCTGTATTTTTAAGAAACACAAATTTGAATATTAATTCTAAATATGTGAGCCACAATCACAACAGTCTCGTTAACCCGGAGTTAAGCCGCTTTGGGGCATTCTTGCGGACGGTTAGTTTTGTTCGGTAGGAATTCAAGATGCTATCGTTTTACTGGGAGCTTAGCTTTATGTGAGTTATGGAGCAATAAATTAACGTACCGTTGCGACACCTACGTGGCGTCATCGTGATGCAGTTTGCTAAATAGGAACCGACTTTGTTCCGTAGTACCATGGTCTTTGTAACATGGTCGTGTAATAGTAATCCAATAGCTAACATCTAGTCGGTCACATCGGCCATTGATTACACGTCTAAATTGCGAACAGTGGCAAGTGGCTCAACAATCCCGGTTCGTGACTGTACATAGTTAGAGTAAACCTCTTCATTTCTTCCGTGGAAGAGGCGACTAAGGTAAGGTTAAGGTATTGGGTGATAGGCTAGCAAACTATTACTATTTTATCTTTTGTCTAACTTGGCGCTTAAAGATGCTGAAAGTGGCAACGAGGCTGAAATAGTTCGAGTGATAGCGTTTTGTGTGTTTTACCTACCCCATTTGGGAATACATTCGTGATTGACGATGATGATGAGAATTTTACCAGATTGCTTTGAGTAAAAATATAAAATATTTTTCATCATAACCAGAAACTACAATAAGCAATACAATGGCTGAATCTATTAGCAATAAAATAATTAACAGCCAATATATCAATAAAATTCTCGCGAAGGTAAGTAACTGAGGAATAAGCGTGAAACCGAGTAGACAGTCCCATAATATCGAACGCTTAAAGTCGACAGATGAGATGTCAGCAGAAAATTGGATTTCGTAAAATAAATATGTCGTGCTCACTTTGAATTAAAAATATTCGAACGAAAGGAAGTGCAGTGCTTTCAGACATAAAGTGCAATATTCCTTCTTGGGGAATCTTTGAGGATTTGACGAAAAGTTAATTTCAAGTGCGAAGTTAGTGTGCACAAAAGAATTAATTTTTGTCCGATGTGAATATGGGTTTTTGTTGCTTGCCCTTGTCCTTGCCGAAGGCGGGTGTGGGATTAACTTAGCAACTGTCAGGCGAGATGGCACCTTGTTAACTTTATGAATGACATTCGCATTAATAAATTTAACTAAAGATTTCTTTGATAGCTGCGTTGTGGCTCGTTCAGGAATTTAGTGCGGAGAGGCTGAGCGATTGCCTTTTTGCGATGACAGGGAATAAAGTAATAAATAAATTGTATTTCGTTCATATTTTTAATATAAACTTTTTTTAGTATGAAAGTTTTTCGTTTGAATTCGAAAGTTGAAGGTGCGCTACGCGAATTAACTCGCAAATTTAAAAGAAATATCATTTTACCTACAAATTGTGAATAGTTTTTTTAGTTAAAAATCAAAAACAAATAAAGAGACCACCTTCAAGCCTTTTATGACATAATATTGTCAGATTTGTGTTACAAAAGTGAGTCTTAATCCTTTGTAGGTCTTTGGATTGTGTACCTGTCATCGCGTAGCACAATGGTTTCTTTGCTAAAAATAAAGAGATTAACTCGTCACTGTTAGCTTGATACATTTTGACCAATTTCTCGGCTATTATTTCCTTCACGTCTTGTTTTGTTTCCGACAAAGTATTGTCTGCTGAACGCTTTGAACTTTTTGACGAAGCCGACATCAATCTTATTTCACTTGTATCCACAACGAACGTACATATAATTAGTGCATTCATGTTCAAATTGAAAAAAAAAGTAAAACAAAACAACACGGCTTAAATTACTATGTGCTGATCACACTGGTAATTAAACCCACGTTTGTAATAAAAAAACCACTAGCCCAACCGGACGCACAACTATTTCACTTAATAAATTCCACTACATTACTCTGCATAAACGTTACATCTCAATAACTATAACCGATTACGGATAAGTATTGGTCAATTACGATAATTATTTCCGTTGCCAGTAGCGTTGACGACAGTTCGAGCCTCGAGTGTGGTCCCGTTTTCGCACGGCTTTGATTATTGGGGTTCGAAACGGTTTAGTGTCCACCGACTTTCGTAGACATCCGCTAAGTGACCTGAAGAATGCAGGCAATAAAACTGGAAGAAGACTCTGACGAAACTGGACACACGAAAAGTTGAAAATAATGTCGTACGCCCACTGCCGCCCGGAATACGGATTCCTAACTGACAATCCGTGTTCCTATAACTCGTTATGAGATCGCTAATGTGAATTAATAAAATTAATATGCGTTTCAGTGGTTGTGACATAATGCTATTTTAACATCTCGGTTCTTTTGTGTATTGGTTCTGATTTATATCACAAAGAATTAACAGTTTGAATATAATATTTGGAGTTAGAGGTAAGAACTTGGAGAAATGCTTTAGTTCCAAATAATTGAGTCATTCTTCAATATGAATCTTACTTAAGTGCCTATAAAACAACACTAAAGATTAAAATGCAAATAGAACAAAAAGCCATTTAAAATGTTAAGAGTTCATTTTGATATCACGTGTTATGTTCATTAGGAGAGCAATATACGACATAAATTAACACGTTCTCAGATACAAGCTGTCCAGTCTTAATACTACCGAAATTTATAAATCGACGTGCAGTGTATTTTAGGGATATTACATTAGTGATTTATTTGACAACATTAACATGCGGAGGAGACCAATAAATGTATCGATTTAGACTCGGTCCTTGTTTCAAAAAGGTTCGACCAATAAAATAAATACTGAAAGTACGTACACTGACATTTTAAAAGGAACTGCCCGTACGGATTCTGGAGGTTTTTGTCTTTTTTATCGTTTGCTTAAGTTCGATATGACTTTTTACGTTGTTTAATTGGTCATATTTATAATAAAGGACCGTTGAATGAAGGTGTATGGCGCATTAATTGCGTGGGGAATAAATTTCGCAGCTGGACATCGTGCAGGAGGCATCCGACTTTTGTGGTTTTATGGCATTTTGCATTAAGAACAAACTGCATAAATACGTAAGTCAAATAACTTATGCCGTCCCGAATTTTGCCGTCCATTTTGTGTTCAAATTTAGTACGACGTTTTGGTAAGTTTACAAAGGGTGATATAAATAAAAGTTGATTGCATTTTGAAGCAACCTTTGAGCGAGTACGGAATATTTTGTATCTCATTCGATTCCCGCGAATATTGTTTCACTGTCGTCATCATCGTCATAGAGTTTAACATACGTTTGAATGTTGGGCACAGTTTGCCTCTTAAAATGAAAGGGATTGGGCAATTGTTCACACGTAGACCAAATGAAATTAACAGCTACTTCCTCACGATGATTTCCTTCAATGAATAGCTCGTGGTTAATTTCGTACACAAATAATTTCCAAAATATTAAACATGCGAATTGGTATTTGAACCACCGACACAGTGCTTAATAGGTATTTGCTTAATAGTTTAACCTATAAACTACTAGGCCATCACAACTTATATTATCTGCCACACCGATTCATATTTGTATTTCTTTCCGTTGCAAATATATTTTAATGTAATGTGCTTCATACATTAAAAAATCTCTTTTACATACATTTCAAAAGTTAAAAGATTATCGCCAATAATTGTAGGACGCCATATCTAGGACGCCTACCGAAATATACTATACTACCCTTTATACAAATGTCTTAAATTGGTCTTTCTCAGTTTGAATTAATCTACAGGAGAGATCACCTTTGTTTCTTTTTGTGTTATGACCCTGCTACGGTCAATGACCGTGCCAGGAATTATACCATTGTTAATAGCCACCGCATCCTTTCCCGATGGCTCTATACCTAAACGGAACCCGCGGTCAGCGCATTGGCGGAAGCGGAAACAAAACAACCGCACTAGCGAGTAGTTCTACAAGTGACTTGCTATTTTTATTTATTTTCAGTACTAGTTTTCTAGCCAAGCACTACCTAAGCCAGCGTTACTTTAATCTTCCAAAATCATATTGTGTTTATAGAGAACGATTTCAGCTCCTTACAATTCCAAACGAAGTCAAATATTTTTTTGTGTCCTAATTTTCTCCGGTGAAACAGGAAAATGTTTCTATGTCATTTACCTCACACGTTTACAGCTATAAAATGCCATTAAAAATAGAGTTATTTAAATCTAAAAGTTATGCTAGGGGTGTCTGCGAAATATCAGCGATGGTTTTCATATGTTGTCTACTCCATTTGGGACTACAAGCGTGATTTTAGCAAAATTACGTTAGTACCTTGACAATTATGTTCGTAAGGTGTTCGAGTGCTCGAGGTTGTTCTAGTATGTGGCATAGGCACCACTAAGTCAAAGCAATATGGGTTAAGTTAAGGTTAAGTAGCTAAGTCTGTATTAAAAACAATATTATCCTTGCCAACTTTAACAATCTGATAAGTGCCACCTACCACAAAACTTAAGCAATTCACACTACTCCACAAATAACAACAAGCGTTTAATTAACAACCTTTGTTCATAACGAGTTCAATTCACAGCCCACGCTTTCGATTGGATTAAAACAATTCATCAATAGAGGTACGAAATCGAAAAGCACACTTTCCCCGACCTTGCGCAGGAGTGGAGGTCGTGTATCTAATTGCTGGCGTAACACACCGTGGGCTATGAACAATAAAACGTTGCGCAATCAGTTGCACTATCGGGCAGGTCTGCATCACTGGCGAATTATACCAGCGTGAATTTTTATCGCCGATCTAAACGTAAAAAGCACTTGACGTCTCTTTCTTTTAAGATTGGTTAGAGTGGGACGGACATACATTTGTATGTAGGGGATAATTTGTGTGCGTTTCAGCAATAGAGTTGAAAGACGAAGCTGACGTCTTCAAAGAAAGGTCTTTGTCGCAACCTTTTTCAAGTCTCTCTTGATCCCCAAAAGCTGTCCGTAGAAAACTGTCCTATAGACACAAAATGTAGTATGAATGCAGTTACAGTTGTTATTCTTTAGCGTCCCGTCAAATTGCATCAGTAAACCAGCAGTGATCGCATTGTGGTGATCTCACGTAGAGGTTAGCTCTGCTGTTAGTATTATCAAACCGCGATTAGAAAGGAATTGAGCTCATATGACATTTTTGAACTAAATGCATGATATGACATTGTCAGTGGTAGAGTATGCAGATAAAGTAAATTGTTATTTTGGTACGATGAATTTCTAAAGCATGAAAAAAATATCAAATTATGTAGCGTTTTTCTATTGATTTCCGTTAGCATTAAGTGATAGTATTTCAGATCAAATAGATTTACTTTCTTAAACCTGTAGCGTTTTTAAAGAATTTTAAACATTTTTTTTATTTATGTATTTTTGAACAGTTACGGCAATTTGATAAAGCGAAATAATGTGGTTAGTGACAGATTTGTCAGATATGATATTAAAATTTTTTATAAAAAAAAATGTCAGTATTTACCGAGAATAGAGTTTAAATATGCAAATCATATTCAAATATTAATTCTATTATCTATAAGAGTCTGCACTTATGAAGATATCAAATATTGGTTTATAATTATATTTTCATTTATTAGGTACAAATTGTGCTAACGGTACTCTCGAATCCCTTTCTAATCGCGGTTCAGTAATACCTACTCTGTCGAAAGATGCAATCAACATTAGTGACACTCTAACTCTAAACTGATAAAAACACAAGTCAAAAATAGTCAAGAGTATACACGAGACAATCAAACAACTAAAATATATCAGTGCTCGTGGACTACGAAATCAAAGAAGCCAGCGGCGATCTTGCATACAAACTCAATCGTAACCGACATACTGACATAAACCATACTTTTATCCCGAACCGATTCATTGGCCAGTGATTGTATAATTACGCACGCATTCGTAATCAAGTGCTTTAGACGGATTACAATCGTGATATCGCAATGAACTGAGCAGATAACTTATACGCAATTACTTGTGGATATATTATGTTATTATAGGTATATGCAAGGTTGGAGAAACAATTGAAGCTCAACGAAAGTGATAGTTAGATTATTTAGTGAAAGTGATAGGGTAATATTGTTTTACATGCCTCCAGCAAGCGCTGGGTCTTTAGTAGTAAAATTGGAGTTTTTCAAGCAAATCGGTCAGACTGTTACAAGTGGCAATCATTTTATAAGTAAATACCAATGCAAGAGTTTCAGGTAATCATTGGAAAGTATAGTGGATCGATAAGTCGATCGAGGTTGTGAAAGGAAGAAGCCGTTGACAGGTTACTAGTCTGTCGCCTCAAAAGCATAGCTTCACAAAATTATTTGTCGCTTCTTACGATATCCACGGGAGAAACAGAGAAGTATAATTTAAAGCCCAACACCACACGTAGATTCATCATCATCGTCATCATCAGCATATATACGTCCCACTGCAGGGCACAGGCCTCCTCTCAGTATGAGAGGGCTTGGGCTATAGTTCCCACGCGGGCCCAGTGCGGATTGGGAACTTCTCACACAGCGTTGAATTACTTCGTCGCTGTGTGTAGGTTTTCACTTGTTTCACCTCACGATGTTTTCCTTCACCGAATAGCTCGTGATAAATATCAAATTATCGCACATAAATTCCGAAAAATTCAGAAGTGCGAGCCCGAGGTTTGAACCCACGACCCTCTGCTTGAGAGGCCACAGGTCGAACCGCTGGGCTAACACGGCTTTTATTACACGTAGATTACTAAATACAATAATATTTTCAACAAAATTATTCGCCGATTTCGCCGATTAAAAATCTACTGAACCTCATAAAATTACGGAGATAAAATAATTACACTGGGTTTCACGTTAGATCATTAGCAATGTTAGTTAAGCATAGTTAGGTATAACAGAGAAGCCCACGCGATGCATTCTGTGCTAATCAAGTCAATTAGAAGGAGATCGGTTTGCATCTACCAAACTAACGGGCACTGATCAGGGCCCACTTGCCCTCCAAACCTTACCTCCCTTTACGTTTGGACGCAGCTTATAAATAATGATCATGTGAGGAATGATGTACCTATAGTTGAAGTTGCAAATGAGATATTTTGCGGGTACACTGGGTTCCCTATTAACTGTTTTCCGTACCTCAAAAAAAATCTACGCGATTGAAAGATATGGCCGCTTGCGTTGTATTTCCCATACATTGAGTAACGCACCAAAATTGACTGGATCTTTCCCGTTCACCTACAATAAAGAAATTTGGTGTGAAGCAATATAGTGTCACACACGTAAACAAAATAAATTTGAAAATTGTAATTTTCAACTGTTTGCAACACAAATAAAAATGCAATTACAATATTATTTTTGCCATTGGCGTCTTATGTATGAGGACAACCAAGGAGACAACGGAAAACTTAAGTTCGTCTTTCAATCCGTTATAAATGTAGTTAGTGTAGAGTAGAATAGATAATATTAGGGAATCCTTAGCTCGCTAATCTGACTGGTACTCGGCCGGTTATTTCAATATTGTTTTCACAGGAATATTTCATAATAACGTTATCTCGCCAATGTCTCCAAATGGGGTAGGCACACGAAAGACATTGACACATCATTGACACGAAGACATCGACGAAACATGACTTACAAAATCGTAGCCACTTTTAGTATAATTTTAGTTTAAAAAAAATGAAATAGATATAACAGGGACAACTTGGTCACCAGTCGCATAAATCATATCTAAACCTATTCCCCTAGTCGTCTCTTACGACCTTACGACAAGAGAGGTATTATTCTAACCCGACACCGCACGGACATAATTTATAATCACATTTATAAGTAACTCAATGAGTGAACAAAGAGTGACAAGTAACACCAAACACAAAATTTCGCATCCACTCATAACACAAGGGCCCGTGGCGTATATCACCGGCGATGTTGCGAGGAATCGACGTAATTAAGTGACATCAAAGCGGAGTGGCGTCGCTTCACGCGCGGACGCACTGTCCGGGCCGATTTGCGTGACAAGACGGAAATACACGCGTGAAAAAGTCAAGTAATGTATCAATGTGAGTGTTTGGAGTAGGGGTTCGTTAGGGCTGTTGGGGTGATATTTATGATACGCTGAAGTGGAGGTAAATTCAGTATCTTAGGTAACGGTTTTTTACTTTGGTATTGCTGAACGCAGCCTTCGCGAGGAGTACGGGCGATTGCAAAAGCGTAAGCTAAAATTTGGAACTAAGTATAATGTTTATCATTACCATAAAAAAGAAATATGCAAGGGCAGCTTGAGAAGTTTGTGTCATAGGTAAGAGATTTTTTTTTGTGAATCGGCAAGATTGATTGACGGCAGATATATGCAAAAACGTAGGGACGAGTAAACCCAAACAGTTCACTTTTTATAAAATAGTGTCATATAAAGATATTTTGCAAGATAACACGTAGTCTGGCGTTTTAACAATGTAAGTTTGTAAAACGGAAGGTGTTGTGAATGCCGCTGAAAGTGTTAAGTGGCTTACCGCGTCAATTTTGGATGAGAGGTCTTTTCCTTCCATTTCCTGTGGACCAGAAAGCCCTAAACAATGCAAAATACGTGCCAATACACCTAATCGGCCCACCCGTCCGCCGACCCTACTGCAACTTGAATAAGGGGCAAATAACCGTGCATGCATATAAAAGCAGCCACTGTCAAAGGGCTATTTGTCTATTTCGGAATAGTAGCAACATTTCACAGCGATGTACTCACATTTTATCTTGCCCCTGTTTTTCTATTTTCGCTCACTTGACGTATGGGACGCATTTCCGTACTTTCGAATAATACTTCTGTATTCTCTTTTATGTGCGAGAAGCTTTAAAAATGTATTCGCCGTTAGGGCTCGCGCTACGTGACTCCCGCGTTAAGGAGATCTGTGAACTTATCAAAAATTACGACATAAATATTTTTCCTGGGAACGTTACTCTCGACTCGTTCAATAAAACATAAGTTAACGAACCTTTCTCTTAGAATCGGACTTGGGAGGATCTACGCGGCGGACGTGCAAGACCTATCAGGCACTTGAAATCGTAAAGACCACACACATCGGGGTTTTTGCGCGCGCTGCTAAGTCATAGTCAGGTCCTTTTTGAGCGCAGCGTTTACAAACGAGTCTTAAATGAGTATATCGCCGTAATATATTACAATTACGGCAACTGTAAGAGGCGTATTTCAATGGGCGTTCTGATATCGATCAGGTAGCATTTCATCACGGCGACAGAGGCGCTGCTGCGCACGATTATCTCCGACTAGGAAGCGATCGCGTCCGTTGATCTATCTTCCCTCGTATGCCAATTAGCCAATTAGACTCGGCAAACAACGCCAGCCGGCACAGATAAGCGAACGTTTTTGTTGCACCCCGAGACATTTCCTTTATCCCTTCGTTAAATCATTAATCCGAGTCAGGAATATATTACTGTGAGGAAACCGTTCATCGGTATTAAGTCGAGGCTCCTAAGGTCGGGGCAGTCATTTGTCTCGAATAATTCAACACGCAACATGCATTTACTTTAGAAAGCTGCTTTGTATGTTATTAACCAATTCCTATCAATAAAGCTGGAATTTAGTGAGTACTTCTATTTGTTGCTTAATATAAGGGAAACCCGATTTGATAACTGATAAAGCTCTAGCTACAAAAATACCCAATAAATTTATTCATTGGTTGGAAACTTGAATTTATACATTGATTTTTTTTACCGAAGGTGTCAGTAGGAAATGGAACGTGAAGAAAAGACCTAATGGATAATTAGCATTATATCTTAGCCCCCTGGATTGGCAACATCTGCAATGAATCAGGGATTATGAACATTTATAGGTGACGATGATCGCTTACCATTATTTTCTTTCTTCTTGGTACACCAATCTTCACGTATTCAAGCTAAAATATGAATGATGAAATCGTATCCCAGAAAAGTATTAAATATAAATATATTTACTTAATTCCCTGTGGAGAACAAAGGCCTACGTAAACGAAATGGCAAGCAAGAGTTGATGAACTATAATATCCTCGACAGCAAAAGATAAATCAAGCGAAATCGGACATTTTTCAATCATTGTAAAAACGTATGCTGTTAAAATATGACATAAAGCCAGTCAAATTCATAAACGGCTTAGCTAGATGTCGGAATTAGATAAGTTCAAAACCGTCAGATATACAAAATGTAAATAGTTAATTTGTCTCCCATATACGGGGTTGGAGGCAGGTAGACTTAAACTAAGCGAGCCGAAGAATAACGTATGTCAACGATTAATGGAAGTACGTCGAATGTCGAAATGAAATAAGTAATTTGTTTAGAATGATTGGATTTTACTTTCTTTGGTTGGGGTTTTTTTTCTCGGGAATTCGTAGTGTTTCGTTTTTTTTCGATTTATACTACAAAATTTACCAGTTTTAGTGACAATAACAATATTTTTTCCGTAAGTTTAATCTTTTGCGTTTGAATTGATTTTGTTTTTTGATTATGTAACGTTCACGTGCTCTGCCTATCGTATTTGGGAATACAGGCGTGATGTATGTACATAGCAAAAATATTGAAAGTGTTCTATACGGCTTAAAGTATTTGTCTTCAGCAGATTTTCCCACATTTCGAATATATTTTGACTTAGCCTAATTTGTATAGTGACGAAAGTTTCACAGCTCAAGCGTAACTAAGCGAATAATTAGGTGTCACAGAGACGAACAGTCGACTTGACGAAACGTAAAAGTTAAATTAAGCCGTAATCACTCGTAATAATTAAGCTTAAGTTTCGGAGTGTCGACTCTATATGGGCAATCGTTTTCGAAATTAGTTATCGATTATGAAAGTGTTCTCTCGTTAATCGGTGTGAGATTAAGGGCTGGTTTTATTTCACGTAGGCAACAATTCCTTCGAGACTGCGACCGTATATAGTTAGTGTTTACTGATAGTCATAGTTTTCACTTCTCCTAGCATACATCAACATAAATACGTGTATTTTTAAATGATAGGTAGATGTTATACATCGTTACATATACAAAACCATACTTTGTACAGCTATTAGCTCAGGTTCAGGTTTTTACTAGTTTTTCTACTTTATAAGTTCTGTTCTGATGTTGATAATGGATTTTGTTTGTATCAACCTGTCACCATTATACGGCATTTGTCTAAATTTAAACCCAAAATTATGTTAAAAGTAGCTATTAAACATGAATTAGTCATGAATTTGACTATGGAACCTTTCATATAACTACTGTGCCTACCCCATTTGGAAATATAACCGGAATGTTTAATGTTTTAAACTGTTGATTTACATACACCCTAATCGAAGGAACTCTACCCAGGTGTGATTTATTTCTGTTAGTTAAGCAAATGATTAACAATAGAATTGTGTTATAAAATACAAGACTTTTTAAAATAATAACGTCGCTAGGCATCCCTACCAACATCTTTGCCTCTTACCAAATTAGTCGATCCCTACATCCCTTTCCTACCGAGTTAATCAGAAAGGGATGCACTGAGTGACAAGCGAGAAAACAGCCCCCGCTAGATCTCAGAAGGATTGTTTCTTTACGAAGCCGCGGGAGCATGGAAGCAAGCCTCAAACTGCCGTGTCATTGTGTCTTACTCATGGGCCACTACTCTGTACATTCTGTTCGATTTTTGTTAATTAATTAAATTCTTCAACGAGTTTAACGAGTACCGCCGAGCTTTTGTTGTACTTCGTGATGCGGGAATCTTTGACTTATTGTTAGAACTCTACATAAAGGGTAGGCGAAAACGACATCGCATGCACTTAGGTGTCTTTGGTTTCATCCAAATTCATCACTATCGTTATACATTATCCGTCGGTTTTGGAAACATGAAATATTTTATTTTCAATTTGGAGGATATCAAGTTTGATAAGTCTAGTAAGAATATCGGATAAAATAAGTGTAATGTTGTTCCAATAAGAATCACGAAACTTATTAGAATCGGCAATACCACGCGATTGATTCACGCGACTAAACTGTTGTAACGTCACATTTAAACTCAAGAGCTTAAATAATCCGACACACCTTGTCCCATTCACAGTACAGAATACGATTCCATTAGTCGTATAAATTATCGAATATGTCAACGTTGGAGTACAGTAACGTGAGTAAAACTTCATTTGAATAACTTACTCGACGACATGCGCCATATAGGTGCATTGCGGCGCTCTCTTTGTATTTTTTATCCCATTGTGTAGTTGTACGGGTTTGCTCCTTCTAGCACCAATCACTTTTGAACCAAAGCAATGTAAAAACAAGATAGATGCTTAATAACTCAATATAAAATGTCTCGTTTGGAATAGGTATCGAAAAACAAACGACTGTCGTAAAATGTGTTCGTTGAGAGTGTTCAAGAATTACGTCTATGTTTCGATACGCTTCTACATATTTTCTTTTGTAATATACATACATACATACCGTCACGCCTCTTTCCCAGAGGTAGGCAGAGACCACCTTGTTCCACTCGCTACGATCCTGACATAACTCTTTTGCTTCAGCCACATTAATTGATTTCCTCACACATGTCATGCTCGTCGGTTTCGAGTACTCTTGATCTAAACTGTTAATGAAACGTGCCCGATTCGGTCACAGAATCGTCGAACGTCTTTCTAGGTCTTCCTCTCGCAACACGCATATCCACATCCCCCCGTATATTTCTTTTAGTAAATCTTGTTCCATCCATCCTCTCCATTATGGCCATACCCAACTTATGCTAACATTTTGTTTTTTCTTAACAAGCGGTCGAACAGAAAAATTTGATGCAATAGAATGAACTGTTTAATAGAAACATTAGTAAAGTATATAGATTTCTAGGCGCCAATGCGAGCAATCCTTTATTAATGTGGATAGGAAAATTGTACGACAAACATTTAATGAGGTGTTTCGTGCATATAAAGCGAGACAAGGGGCCAGTTTTTTACGTTTTGCATATTGAAATAGTGTAATGGACATCGTGGTTGGTTTATAAATTACTCGTATTGGGTTATTTGTAGCTTTTAAACGCCAGTTATGCGGTCTGGAGTTTATGTATCCGGTCTATAAGGAGAATACCAAATTAAGACAAGGTAGATTCTCAGTGTTTCTCATACAATGTTGACAGAAATTTAGACATTTGCTAGTTTTTACTTCACCAACCATGTTATTATTAAATTTACTAATTTACAAAAGAAAAGGTTTTTATTTTAATTCAACGTATAGTTTACTCGTATCTACTAACACTTGACAGCTGACCGTTCTCCAGTTATTATTTTATTTGAAAGCTACTGTTTTTTTTGCCAAAGTTCATTGAACTAATTTATTTCCATTGCAATTTTGTTGTTCAAACAAAGTTACATGAACATTTTACTGACAACTACATATCTGCATTATTATTAATACTACTACGGAATAAAACAGACTGTTTACGGCAATTAACATCAGAAATACTTTGATAAGTAAGTTATTTTTTAATACATCTATAGGTTCATGGTGTCAAACGAAAAAAGCCGCTAGTTAGCAAAATAATGAAATTAAAGTAGGTACCTACTTAATAGTTACCTATGTTAAAAAAAAACTGAAGATCCAGTAGCAATGCTTGTAATGGTTAAATATGGATCATTAAATATTGTACGAACATTATTCATGCGATAACCGATACAGACATGAGGTTTTGTTTGTCGGCGAACAAATTATCGTTCATTAAAGTTTACAACTAAGGGAACTGTTTTCTCAGGCCAATACAGCTTCAAGATATTCACATTAAATTTTCATTATTATAATTTATAATTTACTTACCGAAGATAGTCCAGATGCGAGTATGTTTTCAATCTTCATGTTTAACTTGAGTTTAGTTGCCCTATTGTTCGGAGCAATTACGCTTAGTTAATGATAATGATATTCTATCACATGAACTTCTATTATACACACAAAGGTCACGTTAAATGTCAGAAAATACAAATTACTTATTCGCTTCAGCATTAAACTTATACTATAGTTTAAAGCTTTTAAACACAAAGTCTGTTCCAAAATTTAAAATTATTGAGATTATTAAGAAGCGATTATTTTGAACGTAAAAAAATATGAAGTATCGGTCGTGAAATTCGTTTAACAAACTCGAATTGCTGCATTCATGGAAGAGATTACATTGTTTAAAGAAAGCGGAGCCGCTCAAGGGATATTGTTAAATCATTTCAATACTTCAGAAAATGTTTTATAAGAGTTCACGAGCTTCTTATCTACCTTCTACAAATGAATTTAAACAAGCAAATGTATTTTTGCATTATTGCTTACAAGAAAACGAAGGCCTCTGTAGTCCTCTTTCAATAGAACTTGGCAATCGTAAACTGATTTTGTTCTCATTACTTGCTTAGTAGGTACAGTCAGGAGTTTAATTCATAGGCCACCATGAAATCAATTCACAGTAAACGTCATAGTGACATGCCATTAATTATCAAGGGATACCGTAATGATTCTCTCTTTGAAAAGGTTCTCTGGTGGCTCATGAAGTCCTTGACCGTACTATCGAAGCAATTGATTACGGACCCACCTTAGTGCCTACGTACAGTAAACGTCATAGTGACATCACATTAAAAATAAAATCATGATTATTTTTATAATGGCAACTGTCTATGGCGGTATAGAAATCAATTGGTTTGACCGTATATTAGTACGTTTTAATATTAATCTTGATCATACACTTCTTTATCATAAAAATCGTTGTGTACTTTATAAATATGACTAAATGGGTATCAGCAGAACCTTATAGAATGAAGAATTGTATAAATATCTATTTAAATCATTAAAACTCTTTTTTGATGCTTTTTAGTTTAAGTGTTTGGATTTTATCTTTCAGACTAGCTTTCCGCCCGCGACTTCGTTCGCGTAAATTTCGGATTTTGGGGTCGTAGGTTGACCCTATAATATTCATTACAAACAAAAAAACTTTTCCTCTTCATAATATTAGTGTAGATGTAGATATCTAAACCCAAATATTTTACGTAATCCTCTTTTTTTCAAAATCAAATTTAGCCTATGTTACTCGTGGATAATGTGGCTTTCGATTGGTGCAAGAATTTTTAAAAACGGTCCAGTAGTTACTGAGCCTATTCATTACAACCAAACAAACAAACAAACAAACAAACAAAGTTTTCCTCTTTATAATATTATTATATCTTTCAGATATGTCTTCTTTGCAACTAAAAAGTATTTAATTAAGTAATGTCCTTGCTTTTTAATATATTACATTTCTACAATTTCATTTTTAGAATAAATCCTTAAAAGTATGACCTTATCTCGATGACATTATTAGAAAATAATTCAGTGAAATTCTTAGAAGAAAACTTTTGCAGTCCAGACCAGAATAATCTCATCTGTCTCGCATCGAAACTAATAAAGAGAAATCCAATAGGTTGAATTTTATTAATCTAATCAACTTCAACTGTACTTTCGTTCCAGAATAGTTTTATGTAGTTTTTATTCGATTTATCCTGTAAAAGAACATCAACACATATCTGCATCGAAGACAGACACTTAGACCGGTCGATAATGCTTTTCATAATGTTTAACCCTAAAATGCTAAAAGTTGGTACATAAAGTAAAATAAGTAGTCGTGGTTTTGACTATGTAAACTTTCGTGTGATCTGCCTACTCCATTTGGGAATAAAAGCGTGATGTACGTATGAAAAAATTAACTAAACCCTTATTATTTTAAAAATCGCAAGTACCGCAAAAAATATTAGGTACTCTCAAGCAATAAGACCAGTGTGGTACTTAACTCATCTTTTTCTTCTTTTTTGTCACTTAAACCTGAAACAAGATCCGCAAAGCGTTAATCCGATCACGCCAAATGTTGAGCTACTGATTCCTTATGATGCGAACCGACGCAAGCGCCTGCGTTGCACGAAGATTATAAACCAGCCGGCTTAGCACAGTAAGGTGCGAGTATTGCGAGTAGGGATGCGCGCGATGTTGACTATTCCTGTCACTGTCTAACGAGAGACGTCAGAAAGTGACAGCAGTTTTGCGAGTGTTGGTGTAAGCCCACAGTAGCATTGTCATGAATTTATAGTGACCGTACTCGCTAACAACACAAAACCAAATCAATCAAAAGTATGTACTTCACTTTAACGGGTATTAAATTCGATGAAAAAATGCTCTGTAGGGCTTCGTAGAGTTTAATTCATTAGTTGCCATGTTGCCAAGTATCTGGACACTGGACACTGGACACTGGACAATATTTTACACCAATCACCTAGTCCCAAACTAGGCAACCCTGTGTTATGGGTACTAGACAACGGATAAACTTACTTATATATAGATAAACATCCAAGACTAGAAATCAAACATTCGTATTCATCATACAAACATCTGCCCCGACCGGGGATCGAACCCGGGACCTCAAGCTTCACAGTCAGGTTCTCTAACCGCTGGGCTATTCGGCCGTCAATCTGCCACACACTTCGTCGTGATACTGCTATCGAGACGCCGATCGGCGTCAACAGCACTAAATGAGTTAAGATGCGTCAGTGCAGAGTATCTATAGACTATGTTGTCCAGTGGGGTTGGCGTGAAGTTACATTCGTCACAGAAATCACAAAAAAAAGCAACACCGTGTAGTATCTATCTGGTTTAGAATTAAATTTCTTTATATTTACTATGGATGGATGTCCTGAGAAGTGACAATAAAATAGGTTAGTAAAATACTAATTACTGAACAAAAAAAATACAGATACTAAAAGGCACGGAGACAATAGGTCTGTATCTCTCCAAGCCAACCTAAGGTAAGCTTAAGATAGTATGCTTTAAGCGACAGGCTAACAACCTGAACTTCTCAAATCTAATTTTGAATATAAAATTGTGCTAAAAGTATTTACAAAGGGTAAATTTGTCATGACTTTGTCTAGGTAACGTTTAGTATTCTGTCTGCGTATGCAAGTACATACAAAAATATTATCATTACAACCGCGGTCGGTTTTAGTACGTCGTATTTATTAATGAGAGGGCATCGTTGTCATCAATTTAAGTCTCAAATTACTTATAAATGAAACATGATCGGCCATTGACGTGAGCGCTGCACTAAATGCCGTAAACCGTGTAAAACACGGGAAGTGTTGAGTGGAGAGTCATAGGTCTCTCAACACGTACCACGTCAATAACCGAAGAACGTTACGACTCTAAATAATTACATGTAACAACACAAAAACTTATTTAGTATTAATATATTCGGGACACGGATGTGACAGCGACGCCACGGCGTAGACTCTTTAAAAAGTAAAATAAAAAGCAATCCAAAACACTCGGCATAATAGTGGGCCTACATATCTTGAATATAAATTAGCAACAAACTGTCGGACAAAAACCAAATACGTATACTTCTCGCCTAAATAATGAAGCTAGATAGACAGGCGTGGATAATATTCGATTTATTACGACGACGATTATTTTCTATTAAACGTAATACGATTTAATTTACATTCGGTTTCGTTTGTACCGCAAGTCAATCGCTGACCGCGATACGGTATTCTGTCAACGGCTGACAAAGGCAGCAAGCGACACGCAAAATGGCCAAACATTAATTAATTTAAATAAACGAAAAAAACCGGCCGGCCATAAATTAAGTAAAGCGGAAAGGGTCCGACGTATATCGAGGGACCTTTTAAGAAACCTGTACACTCGAATGCCATTCCAAGGTCCATAGTTAAAATGCTCAAAGAATAGCTATTCATTAGCGGGTGCGAGAATGAGAATTCTTGGGGCACTCTGAATATTCCATTGGCTGAAAGGCTTGTATTGTCTTTGGAAAAATGCCTTGGCCGATGGCGATGGTGCTAAATTATGTAGAGGCGATGTTGGTGACGCTGTTCCTCGACAAAGACGGCGCCCGCCGCATCCTAGTTCATTATCTGGCAATTTTATAGATTTCGCTACCGCTCGGGCGTGAATAACTATCGCATTGTCGCTCCGGGAATGCCTTCCATGCTTAATTTATTTCAATAGGACGTTAGTTTACGCCAATTTATCACAATACGCCACTTTAATTGAATTTAATTAAGTATAGAGGCAGCGCTTTAAGCTTTTATGGTGCAGGTGATTTTGAATGCAAGTAGTTACTGCGAACCCAGATATTACTCCTAAGAAAAAATGGGTAAGTCATACATTGCAGACAGATTGCCATGCCTTTAGTTTTTACGATGAGTCTATAGATACATAGTTCCAAACTGCAAGAAGGAGTTTAATAAACAAAGCAAAGTGGTGTTAAAAGAGGTGATAATTGAGAGGCATACCAAAAATATTTCAGATCAAAAAATGACCCCACAAATTTTAATTAAAGTTCAATTATCAACCGAATCAATGCAACACCAAAACGGTCGAACCAAACGACACGCGAAGCATTAAGACCGTGTAAAATTATTCAGCATCCCGTCGGACGGCAGCACAAAGTTTGCATTTTGCATATTTAAACAAACCTTATCTCGCGATCGGAGATTTTGTCGCAGATATTCCCGCGAGAAAAACGGAGCAAACCAAAGGTTGAGATGACCAGGATTCTTTTGCGCGGGCGCACGCATTAGGACAAAATTAAGTGCTGTTATATGTTCAGCTGTCACATTAAAATGCCGCGGGCTACTTCACGCCGCCGAAGAAAGCCGAGTGCGAGCCATCGGCGGCGCGATTATTCCTCCCGACCTTGCTTTGTGAAAATCAAACTTACGACTACATCGGTATAGATTTATCACGTTAAGCTCCGTGTATAAGCCAGGTGGCAGGCAATCGATGACTTTAAAGAGCATTCTCACATGCAGGTGAAAAAGGACGACGCAAGTATTTAGCAGCCATACATCGGCTTGCGTCTTACTAACCACGATAAGGTTAAATCTCGAGACAAAATTGAAACCTGTATTTACTTACGCATTGCTGCAATGTTGATACATAGTAGCATTTTTAGTGGATTAATTTAAAACGATTAATAGAACTATTACTTATATTAGTCAAGCTACCGACACAGATATACGTAACTGGTGAAATTACAAAACAATTATTTTTGGCCACGGTGGTGAGTCAACTGTTGAAAATGGTTTCCGTGGCGAGTTCGATTAGTCTCGAGCATTGTGACCAATTAAAAGATGGCCGATGGGACGAGACGGCATCCGCGGGGTATGAAGCGGTCGTGCGATCCACTGGGTTACGCTCCTTAAAAAAAGGAAACAACTCAACCGAACTAAAACTACTGGGCTTGATGCTCGTAGAGCACCGAACTATTAAAAATGTCGATTACCCGCTTCCGGCGAAGCGAGGGTTTTTTATCTTTAGAGCTGTGGCTTTACGTTTTAAAAGTTACATGACGTGATAAAATTAAACGGGGAGTGGTGAGTGAAGGTATTTTTAATGGTGGAGAGGGATGGTTACGATTTTATATCTATTGGTTACACGTGACTAGGTGTTCCAATGTGATCCCGTTTAAGGATTTTTAACAGATTTTTAGAAGAAAATAAATTTTATTTTTCAATTTCAGCCCTCAGAGTACCACCACCATGCGACTACGACAGTAACTTTACTGTAGTATTAATTTGAAAACTATTACAAATTATGGTAACACTAGTGGACCGATTTTTTTGCTTTATTGTTATCTAAATCTTTTGACACCCAACAACATAAAACTTTGTACAACAAACAGCGTTTGTAATTTAACATTGGGTAAAAAACAGACAGTATACTTATTTCTTTAGGCAATGGTGAGTCGTGTACAAAAATAATTTTGTAACCTCATACAAGTTGCATGAATACCTGCATTATTCCTTCAATCATCAACGATCCCGCTTATGTTAAAAAGTGAGGGCAAAAATTTGATTACACCATACCAGGTGCCGATTTTATCCAAAGGTATTAAAAACAAAAGTTGTATAAAAATACATATAGATGACTCGCAGTTAGAAGTGTTGTCGCTAGTTGACTTAAGTTTGCTTCATAAATAAATAAGAGATCCATTGCAAATATCCACCAGTACCACCGCCAGCAACTCATGTTTACTCAAGAAAGTTAAATACTACATGGTAACACCGACAGACGATTCTAGAGGCTTACTTTAGTTTTGCCGTGTTTTTCGTAAATTACACTAATTTTACGAAAAATTAATGACCAACAGATACTGCGGCAATTTGTATTAACCCTACATTTATTTTTACTATCTACCAAAATAATAATTTTACAGCAAGTAATTGCTTTACTTTTGTTTATTTTACGAGTATGCCGTTGTATTCCTTTTTTTCATAATGTAATAGATTGGTCTTATTTGTTTTTTTTTTTTAAGTATATTTTGAACCTCACTGTTAATTTCCCAACGAAAACTGCTATTGAAAATTTTGAGCTAGTAACACTGACATGCCCCGCAATCTGCTGTATTAAATCACCTAGCCCGTTCATGTTAACACAACTATGTTGCCAGTAATACGTGAAATTAGTCAAGTTATGCAAATTATGACTTGAATATGTGCGGCTAACAAAACTCAGACAGCAACTTTTTTTTATTTTTATTAGAAGACACAATATAGAGGGGATTTAACGAAATTTCATTAATAGCTATTTATTAGATATAGTTTTTGTCGAAAATTGGCCAAGTGTTTTATACCATTACTAGCTTTTGCCCGCGGCTTCGCTCGCATTAAGTTTGGAATGACACAGAAGAGATCTCAGAATTATTTGAATACGCTGCTG
>BHDV01010800.1:166756-199626 GCA_005406045.1 Adoxophyes honmai
AAAGTCTTCTTTGAGCAAAACACACTATCTACGATATTTAAGGTACTTCCCCTTCATGTCCCATAACTTTGGGACACCCTGTATAGATTTGTACAACAAGTAAAAGCTTACTATTAAAGAAAACAGATTAAGAACAGACTCAACTTTGCAAGTTATCCAAATCCAAGATAATTATCCTGACCATAATTACAAGCAAAGTTAATTTAGTATTTAATGACACCGCGATCTCGGCTTCATGGTCCGTCGACTCGTGAAGCTCACACAAGCCAGCCAAATAAAAAGTAATTACTCGGCATTGTCTATTACATTACACCAGCATGTTGCCTGTGGAAGAAGACGACAGCCCGCGACAACTACCGTTCCCTGTTTAATTACACTCCCGTTATCACATAGCACTATAACCGCTTGTGCGAGCTCCGCGGAACCACTAGATTGCATGTTTGTAGGACATCAAGAGTTATCAACAAGTTGTTACATGTTTGACGGCCGTGTTAAGGTTTCTCCACGAAGGTAACAATTCAGCACGACGATATTTATTTTTACTACCAAAATAATTTTACAGCCATGTTCTCACGAGTAAAATGTCACGTGAAACTCGAATTGTCACACACATTCTGATATGAGTCGATAAAATTTTAAAATCCACAAGAAAATCCGGTCAATCTGTTTACGCGAGTATCATTTTGCATGCAAGCGTTCCAATAAAAACCGTGTCCCACAGTGAAATGCATGAATTATGGTCACAGCAATCATGTAAATGTATCAAATCTGACTTACACAGTTTTACCGTGCCGCGGTCAGTTTGCGGCTCGGTAAATCGATTGCACTCCACTTACTGGGTTTAATAACGGCTGGTACATTTACTTAGACTTTCCTCGCCATTCACTATGTAGGTTTTGCAGGACAGTGTTGCAATGGGGGCGTGTAAGCTTAAGTTATAGGGTATTAAAGGGATTTTTCGCAATTTCGTGTAATAATGTAGCATTTTGTAGTTCTTATCTTACTTGAAACTAGTTTGTTTGCGTTTGCTATTGAAATCGAATAGCGGTTTGTGTTTTTGTAATCAAACCACACTGTTTATCTATTTATTAAGTAAAATAATACAAATGATTTTTATAGAGAAATCAGCTCTTGCCCGTAACTCCGTCGATGTAGAGTTGTTTTTTCGCAATCCCACGGAATCTATGCATTTGTTGGGATAAAAAGTAGCCTATGTTAATCCAAGGCGCCAACTTCCCGAATACGAAATTCTGTGTACAGTATCTTTAATGACGTAAGTGCAAGCAGATTAAATGACAGATGTTTAAATTTCTTAATAGCGATCTCAGATAAAACAATTATAGAAATTAAACACATAAATCATTGGCGATAATTATAAGCCGGTATGAGAACTTTTAAATCACGGGAATTATTTCAATCTAGTATGCAGAGTCATTTATAAAAAGTGTATTGGATTTAATCTATTGTTTCCTCTTTAAATCCTAATATTCTGAGAAAATCAATTGGAAACGGTCAACGATTTGGTTAATTTCCAGGAAACTTTATTCAATTAAGGCATCGTTCGCTTTGTACCCTTTGTCACGTTGGGCAGGCACGTACAGTGATACGACATAAATCGGATGAGATATTTCGTCCTGGTTTTGCGTTTCGTTTCACACGGTTTTTACACGCTACTGTAGGTTTAGTGTTCTAAGAAAGCTGCGTGAATCAGTGCAGTAACCAACATGGAAACTCATTGAGAATATTGACATTGAGTTAGTTTTTTGCGTATTGTTTGATAGCTACGAAATGTTGAGAGTAACATGTCGTGTGATCTACCTAGCATTTGGGCGCGATGTTTAATTAAAAATATCTTCGGAGAAAATGTTAAATTTATAATGACACACATCACGGCCGCCAGTTTCCATTTTCTGTTTAAATTACAGAGTCCATTTCTTCCGTGGACTAATTAAATAGTTTTAGGCATATTTTAGGTGCTAAGCTTACCCAACGTTTAGATCTATTATTATTTTAAAAGTGGCCACAAAAAATAAAAAAGTCATGTTTTTTAGTAGGTAGGTATGTACCTAACGTTTTGTGTGTTCAATACACCTCATTTGCAAATACGTGACTGTGGTGAGGTTACGTTTTGCATGGTTCAAATAGAATTCTGGTTTCTCATTATTATAGATCAACCAACTAATTGATAATGATTTTATGATTTAGGTACAGGATAGTTCTCATCTTCTAATTAAATAAAAACTCGGTAATTAATGACCAGCTCCTCCAACCAAGCCTTCGCAGTCGGTACTCAACCTCGTACACGCGTAATTGTTCACCACGTTAATAGTCATATTGTTCATATTCCTCTTAGTTTTACGGTTAACTTTGTGGTATTAATCATAATCTCGTGCGCGATTCGCTCAGTATTTTAGATGATGGTGATTAACCTGCGTTATGGATTGCTACGCGAACGTATACTTGATGAGATGCTGTGTAATGGAATTTTAAGAGGCAGTTTCATTACCGAGCTACGGATTTTGCTATTGTAAGTACCTAACACTTACTGAGTTAGTAGTGAGTGACATTAGAATGACTTGAATGCATTAACGTAGTGACCTATTTTTCTTTGTTGGCGGTAATATCGTCGTTAAAATAATATTGTGTATAGTGTGCTATTCAATTTGTGCTACAGGTAGTAATTACAGCAAATAAACGACGGTTTTGCTAGCCTGTAGCTAATAGAGTTACGGTATTTATGGTACGATTGTGGACAAGAAACGATATTAAATCGAATTTAGTCGATGTAAGTATCTACTAAATATTAATCTGAGATAATCTCGATGAAATGTTACAATATATTTTTAATGTATTTTACAAATCAATATGCAGTCAGTGATTATTTTAAATAAAGGTGTCATGATGTGAATTTTAAGGCAACGATAGCCTTTTCTTTTCCTGTAACTTTATTTTACCAAATCGGTCCATTTCACAATTCATTAGTAAGTATCATAGCATATCCTTTAAACATTACATGTGAAAATTTTCAAACTAAGTACTTAGTATTAGTAGCAACTTAGCTCGCATCTGCATTTGGTAATTTTAGTTTTTTCCCCTAAAACACAAACGATTTTAATTATGACTTAAAAGATGCTATAACAACTTAATTGTCGAATCAGTTTTAACACCGAAATCGTATTTTATGATCGATTACTACCTGTCCGTCAGTCGCGTCGGTCAGCTCACAATACCTATTCCACTGACAGAGACAGCCCGTCAGAATAAAATAAAACCCAGTCGACAGATTAGTTGGCGGCTACTGATGTCACCGGCGATAACGTCCGGATGATGAGTTAATTCGATACAACTGCGTTTTATATCAAATAAAAATTCTAATGTGAAATGACGGCAGCCGACAGATCAAATCGTGACAGCCGAAGGCGTCCTCTTGGATGGTAACTGTTGATTTGGTTAATCGTAATTACAGTCTCAAGGGCGATGTTGTATCTTATTACTTGATGTTGCGCAAGGAATTCGGTCTGGTAGCAGTAAACGTGGAATTTCCTAAAACCATAACTAAGGGAATAACTGCGCCTATAAAAATTGCGTGCCCTAATGGCACTAAATCAAGGCGTACTTAATAAAATTGCTCCCGTTATTTTCTTTCGAAATTAATTTTTGTGAATAACCAAAATTCAGTTACAGATGAAGCGCAAAAATTATTAATCGTATTTAATCGAAAAATTGAAAATCGATCATGTTTACTCAGGCAGTAGGTATCTTTTATTATTTTAATTTTTGACACTGTATAATAAAGTATCAAATTTATGAATAGATGGTGCCATTGCACAAAAAATATGCATTCTAAATGTTGAAGTAAGTCAGTCTATTTGTATTGTTCCCGGTTCGTAAATCGTATTTAAAATCTGGCAAATTGGCGGTTAGTCTTGTCATAAAGAACATGCTGTTTATTTTTTCTTTAACACTTATTTTTCGTGGGATTGCTGTAAGCGAAATCCAATTTGAAATATTTTGATACTAAGTTATAATGTGGTTATAATATTTGAGGGTTAATTAATCATTTTATGTCTATGGTTGCCATGGTGATGTCTCCAGATTCCCCCACTAAAATTGTGATTTAACAGTTATAAGCAAATTTCTTTAGAGCGCATCTAACGGGACGAGCATTAAACAAAACCTGTATTACAACTTTAAAATTCAAAATATAAAAATAACAATACAAAACGTTGATTGGTCCTTGACTTTACTGTCCATAAACACATTCGCATCATTCATAGGTAGGCAGAGCTGTTTACGTAATTTCACATTTATACGATAACGGGACTCAGTATCAAACGTGGTATTAAATCTATACAACGGTTATGAGAGATTGCATGCAGGAATCCTTTTACGGAGTCGTTATTGATTGTAAACGGTACGAGAATCGATACTAAATCGTTTCAGAAACGCGGCGCGCGCGCAGGGGGGGGTAAGGAAGTAATTGCGAGATCCTTTACTGCCCATATTTTATTTCGCAGTGTAGAAAAATTATCTTGATGGGTGTTTAAAAGTCCTTTATAATCGGAGAGGCACAGTGGTTTAGACTACTGACTTGACAAGGAAGCTTGAGGTCGCAGATTCGATTCGCGGTTGGAACAATTGTTTGTAGCTATAGTGGATAAGAAAATATTATTTTCGGATTTTCATATTCATATAAAATAAGAATAAACAAATTATCTAGGGAAATAAATTTGTTGGAAATGTCCTTGCGTTTTTACTTAAATTACATATACAAAATAGTTTTATTAGAGGATTTTATTGCTAAACGGATTTTAATTTAATTTAATTTGATTTTGGCTGCAATAAATAAATACCTATAGGTACTGTTGGACTGCTGGTGTGAATATTAATTGCACGTGCACAGCTACTACCCTCATTAGCGCAAGCCGGCCGCCCGGTGGTAAAATTAATTTACCTTTATTGGCTGTAAACAGTACAATATACAGGTATTCAAAAATATTGCTTAATAACAGGTTTAAAACGCTCTGCAAAAACTATATGATTTAATCGTGGGTGGCGCGCCGTGGACGTTAAAATTAAAATATTTGACCACTCCGGGCCGTCGCGGCTATCTAATTAAGAGCGATCGACACTGAAATTGCCATTAAGTTGTCAAACAGCGAATAAACTCCGGCAATATGGTAAATTGATCGGAAATCTCCGCTAGCCGAATCTATGCTTTCGTTATTGTGGAAATTATAGTTTAGAATATTTTATTTCCTTTACAATCTTTTAGAATCTTAATTAGGCTCTTAAAAGTCTCCAATATTGATACAACACGCCTTGCGCGTCTTTTAAGGTATGATTTTGATCGTGACCGTTTGCAGCAGCAGCAGGCAATGTGTCGTCGACGACTCCGCTCGGCTGGTACCTGTGCATTTCTATGTAGTAATCAATCATATTTTGTTCTATGTTGATGACACGTTAACCGCAGATTAATAATGTCACTGACAGGGGAACGTTAAGATATACTACAATTGTTTTAAATGTTACATTGACTGGAAATTTCATGACTCTTAAATTTTGTCGAATGGCGTACCACTCTTTGATAACTATGACTGCGTGCCTTTTGAATAACAATTGCAGTTGTCAGCTGTGATTGGGTTCGAAATCATGACTGCAGAAGCACGACGCAACGACGTGTCGTTGACGACTGTAGCTGCTGCATGCGGTCGAGATTGAAATCATACCTTTAATCTTTGACCTTTCTTGATTTGAAACTTTATGTGCCTTACAGGCAACGATAATAAACACTTAACCGTCGGCGGCCACGCTCAAATATTATTATTTCGGCTTATATTTGAACAGCCGTTTTACACGAAAGCCATTATATTGAACAAATTGATTATTATGAATGAAAATAACAGTTTACGAATCGAATCGAGTTTATTATTCAATTTTAATTATCGTTGAAGTACGGGCAACTTTGAAGTTCCAGAGATAATCAATTGTTTCTACAGTTAAAATGATAACTTAAAAATAGTTTACTCAGACCCTTGTACAGTTACCTGATCGAGAACTTTTATTAGATGTAGGTAACGAGAACACGAGAAACAAAAATGTAAAAGGGAATAAAAATAAAATATCAACAAATTCACCGCTTTAAATTATTAGTGTGTGTTCGTTGATCGAAGGATACAAATACAAACGCTTGGTTGTCCGCTTGATCGTTTAAAGCGTGCTCGAATTTTATGGGCACATAAATATCGGAAGATGGGCCGACACGCGGTCCGGGATTGTTCCCGGAGAGGCTCGGAGTCCATTTTGAAAATTAAAAGTATTAAGGACGAAAGTACGAAGGTGGGTCAAGAAAAAACAAAGGAAATCCTGGCTTTATCTTTTGTTTAAAGTGGATTGCATTATTGTATGATCTATAATTGAATACTTGGTTTGTCTTAAAAGTTATCGTCGAATTATTCAATGTGAATAAATTGTTCTATTTTCGAACTAGGATTTCGATAGAGATCCTGTTTTATTTTCTATTCATATTATTAAGAGGATAGGAGTCGCCCCGCTTCAAACCGCTTCTCCATACAAACGTATTCCCCTGTTTTCTCCGTGAATAATGACATAAGAGCAAAAATTTTTTTTACGTTATATTTGTATCTGTTTTGGCTATGCCCCTACGTTTTGCTTTTATCGATTTTTATTTTTATTTATTTTATTTTTTAATTTTTTTTAGAAAAGCGATAAAAGCAAAACATAGGGGCATAGCCAAAACAGATACAAATATAACGTAAAAAAAATTTTTGCTCTAATGTCATTATTCACGGAGAAAACAGGGGACTACGTTTGTATGGAGAAGGTGGTTTGAAGCGGGGCGACTCCTATCCTCTTAAGGGGCTACACCTAACCCTGAGTTTACTTCTGCTATTATGTATGTACTGAAGTAAATTAGTTGATTTTTCTATGCAATATTCTACACGGTACGTGCTTATATGTATTTATGTATTACTGTTCTCATAACATAATACAAAAAATGGCTCAATAAACAAATCACAAAATCAAGTCCAAAATAATCTTTTAACTGTATTTACTCATGGCACAAAGACAGACGATGACTAATTGAAATGATTTATATCAACGCCTAGCATTTTAGCGCAGTACAGATAAAATAGAGGAAGGTAATAAATTTAAAGACTAGATTTCTTCCCGGGGATACACCATTGACACTTGTGATTTTTAGGTTTGATCATCTACTTTCATGCAAGAATTCCTGGATAGATTTCAATGAAACTACATACAAAAACACATAGGCCACTTGATACTGACTCTATGCTGAAAAAGTTGCGCGAAAAAGCTAGTATGTCGTAGTATTATTGAGAGTTCTGAGCAGGAGTGAGCCGACGTCAATGGGTCCACTCCGGCGCAGCCCGAGGCGCACAAACCGGTCGTAATTTTTATTTGCCGGTCGGTGAACGATTTCGGTAAATTTTGTTTGCTTGTTCCACTCTTTGTTTGTGCATTAGCGTCGACCGAGTTATGAATGTGAGGCTGAATAATAATTATGATCGTCCTGTCAGACGGTTTAACTGTCGATATAGGCTTTTTATTATCTTTACATGCCGATGTCGAAACGAATATGCAATCATTAGTTAATCTGGCTTAATGTATTGGATACACGAACGGGCTCTTCACAAAGGGAATTTAAAGCATTAACTTACGTTGCTGGTTACGTATGCCCCGGTTGAAATTGAATGAAAACAATTGTTTGTAGATAGTGAATATTTTAATCGGCTATATAAGATAGAGAGAAAACGTATCAAGTTACACTTTGAACTCGGCTCCGGCAAACAGACCGCAGGCGATGTTGATTTTCAATTGTTTTCCATTTACGTTGACGTTCAAATAAAGTGGGAGGCACGCTAGTTCGCACACACTAAACTTGGCAATCAATATTGACTTACTTAGATAGGCATTTGGCATTTGGATTCAAATCTCCACCTTTTTATGTCGTAAAGGAGGTATCGGATAACCGGATGCGTATTTAGTGGTTACCACCGTCAATAAGAACGTTAAAATTTGACCGACATTATGGCGACAATTTTCTGGTTTGCATCAATTTAATCAAAGTTACTATGAGACAGTGAACTTTGAAACCCAAACGTCGAGGCCACTTCAATATTTCCACGTTGTTTGTCTTCGTTAAGCACATTTCGAGATAAAAGATTTAAACTGACCTTTAAATACCCGTCTTTACTTTCTGCATCTCGAAGCCTCGATCCTCTGATATAGGAGTTTCCAAACGATGCATTGTACTAAATGTCCCACGCGTCTTTATACAGTTGATCTGATACCGCTCAAGAATTAACCATCCATCACTTAATGATAATAATATTTGACGGCCTCTTATGATTCTGATTCTCGATAGATTTAATGTACTTTAGCTAGGGGTTTGCTGTGGCTTTGCTTTGCGGAACCAATCGTGATTTAGTTTACGTTGCTTACTGTTCCTACATACATATAGGCCAGAGTATATAAAACGTAAAACAGTACAAAACCATTTCAACATTCACACTATTTCATTCACACACTATTTCAAGTTTCGTACCTACTTTTATAAATAAATTCAAGTTTTTATACTGATGAAAGAGATAAATTAGTGACATGTCGCTAGCCTGTCACCCAAGGCACACCTTAACCTGTACTCCTTAGATGTCCCTTACGACATACACGGACGAAATGGAATGTGTTAGACTAAGCCCGACATCATACTGCAATTGACACCAGTGATTGAAACTTTACTTAGTCTTGCTAGTAACTTTTCCCATTGTTTTTACTAAATACTAACTACCATCACAACGGACAACTCTTTTCACAGGGTTTTCTGGTACTTGTCGCAAAATAAAACAAAGTCTTAACCATTTCGAGTTCTAGAAAGTAAGTTAAAAGCATTTTACAAGGCGAGCTCCCAAACACTCCGCCATCATTACCGGTAAAGCGTGAACTACTCTAAAAACAATCACTTCCATTAGCAGAGTGCAGCTGATAGAACCAATTTGATACAATTACTGAAAATCGGAACGTAAACGGCCTCAATATGGGCTCAACAACTTGTTAGAGGTTTTGATAACTTTACATGGTGCAGTAAAATTTGATAACGATTTTTTTGCAAACTACCTAGGTTCATTCTATAATGAATAATCAAAAATTCCGAAATTGTAGTTCCAAATAAAATTAAGAATAACAAAATTAATGAATCACACATACATACACGCTTGTACAGTATGTGCCCCCACTTACCTATCCAGGCAATTCGGTGTTTTGAACGCGCACCACTACTAATACAAAGTTTGTCTAACTATTTTTAGCGAAATATTAATATCATGAACTACCTCATTTTGATTTTGCTAAAAATAGTTAGACAAACTTTGTATTAGTAGTGGTGCGCGTTCAAAACACCGAATTGCCTGGATAGGTAAGTGGGGGCACATACTGTACTCTCAAATGTAGTTGACAGAGTGGGTACACAAAGCTGCAGAGAAAGACATGAACTATTTCAAGTTTCGTAACCATTTTTAGAATATTTTTTAGGTAATATGTTAAGTAAAAGAGGTAAAATAGTAATAGGTTGCTAGCTTAAAAAAAAAAAGTTATTCTAGACCAGACACTACACAGCCGGTTTTAAGCTAATGTTCATTTGGGTTACATTATAGCGTATCCTAACGTATTTTATGTACAATAATATGCTTACAGTACTAGCTGAGTTAAGTTAACTTATTCGCGTGGAGATATAACATTATATACCTAGCTATAGGTAACCTTACTCTAACGTCTGTCACCTTCTAATTAAGGACATCCCACTTATCACTTTTGATGCTTTGAAAGTAACTGAATCAAAATCAGTTCCAGGAACTCTTGTCAAGTCGCAACTTGGTATGGCGTTCAATATAATTTTGAAACACCCATATACTAATAAGCAAACTATTGCCTTAAATGTGGGCCCGGAGTATTTGTGTGGGATAAAATTACCGTCTGTATTACACAAAGTGTTGAACATGCCCACACCTAAAACTATCTGCCATTTGGGTGACTCAGCTGCCTACGTACCAAAAGTTTGAAAACCATACATTCCTCGATACGCGCTAGTCTAAACGTAGCCTTAAACTATCCCAAGAACTATAGAACTATCACAAAATTTCCAGTTATTTTGCAACGGCGCTCGAAGATTTCTAGCCAGTGGTCAATTGTTTAAAGTTTTCGCCTGTGAGGCTTCGCTTTACTTTAGCTGGAACCCGATACTATCGCGATGACCCTTCCACTTAGGTACCGTTTTATAACAATCCGTATCGGCTTGGTATCTTCATCCTGAAGGCATCGAACATTGGTGAAGGATTCAGTTTAACGTTTTCTTGGCCACTAAAGAGCCGTGGCAATATTGTAAATGCATTAATCATTAATTTTTTTGAGGGCCGAATACCCCAGTGGTTAGAGAACTTGGCTGTGTAGCTTAAGTTTCAGGGTTCGATTTCTGGTCGGGGCAGATCTTTGTATGATGAACACGAATGTTTCTCGAGTCTTGGATCTATAACGTCTAATTTGGAAATAGATGTAACGTTGAAAGTGATACAAAATACGATTATCTAAGATTCCTTAAAGCTTTAAGTCTACGCAATTAACAGATAAGGCAATTTATATATCGTATCTCGACATACATTTGCAAAAGTACCCAATACTATAGGGTTCTCTCGATCATCTACAATCATGAATTCGGTATTTTGTGACAAAATAAAAACCCAAAATCCTCCTCTTGCCTCTTATCCTCGCAAAAAACTTGTTGCTGTTTGTGTCCTAGATTGGTAAATTGGGAAAGCGGCAAATTTGGATTTGTCTCTCAATCCGTAATCCTTGATTGTATGTTTTGACGACTAATGTAGTACAGATGAGCAGGGAACCCTTCGAGCGCGAGCCAGACTCACACTTATACAATACAACAACACAATACTCCTTACAGATTGATTTGAATTAATAGTCGATTGAATGTAAACATAATTCGAACGACCGCAACAAATTGGTGACGCATTACGCTGAATTGTAAATTGAACAACTACTTTGGCAAAATAGTGCTTGCGGCGGCGATAATACCCTGATTTATATTGCTAACACAATATTTCAAGACCGATGTTCGAATGTCTCTCAAATGATACTCGTGCTACTGAAGTTTGCAGCTGTTTGTCACTGTCACTGGAATTTGTAGGCTCTGCTGACATTTGTGGTAGATCTGAGATAAATCAGATGAATAGTTAAAAATTACTCACGCCCGAGGCAAATTATTATCTATTTGCCAATATAAATAGACGTCTTCATTTAAAATATGCATATAAGTGTGTATTGTATTCGTACTTGTAGTAGTTGTTTCTGACAATAGAATGTCTAATGTTAAAGGTGTATGCTCGTAACGATGAAGAACCAAGGTAAGTAGAACGCATAAGTTTAACGCGAAGACAAAGGCTTATAAAGTAGAGCTATAAAGTATTCCACTGCAGAGTAAAGTTTTCCCCTTTTTTTTTCACTCTTCTCTGTTTTTGGATAAATTTAAATTCTAACGAAAACGAAACGTTCTAAATCGTCCCACCATCTCCTCCTACGTCCACGTCTACGTCGCATTATAATGTGCGTTAAAAACAGTAAAACAGAAATCATATTATGGGTCAATCATTGCCATAATGCATTTGTGGTTTTTGCCTTTATTGTCTTAAATTCTTTAATAACTTATATTCTCCACGTTAGCGGTTAATGAATACTTGAGTTCAGTATTTATTAACCGCAAACGTTTCAAAGCCGTCCAATCTGTCCCAGCCCCGTGTCAAAGGTCGTGCACTAATAAAGAAGCGTGCACACACGAGGCCTGGTAAAACCAGCAATTGTGCCGGCGAGTAAGCTCGTGATCTCAGATTTGGACGCCCCACATCCCTAGGAATGTGCGCCAAGAGTACCGCATCCAATCGAATTTGTACGGTACGTATTTCACAAGGCATTTGTCAAGAGCGACTGACTCGTAATTACTCATCTTGTCCAACAAATTGATATTAAAACCAGTAATAAGTATTATTAGAAAGTGAAACGCGCCTTTTTTGTTTCACGGCTATTTCGGCGGGCAACAATACGGGCTAGTGGACGAGACTGCTCTACTCACACACTTTATTGAATTATTTTCTAAATGTGTTCTGGAGATTGTGGTGATTTATTTTGTTTTTACAATTAGTGAAAGTCGGTTTAGCTAGGGCCTAGACTGTAGTGTGTGATGTGATGATATGAAAATGATGAAAATTATAAATGAGATTATTGACCAGATCATGTTATGAAGGAAATTCTAAATTCAAAGTATCAACCCGAAAACGTCAAGCTGTATGACGAGAGGAATAAAAGCAAATGAAGCGACAAAAGTCCGTTGACTATGAACACGGAAGGTCCGGACTGGATAATAATGGAAGATGAAGGTAAAGGTCTATTACAAAAATGCCTCCATGATGTTAATAAAGACGCAACGATCATTAATTTACAGAAAATTCGAACAAAGAATCTGATTTGATGAGTCAACAAGTAAATAATACAGATTAAGTTGTTCCCACGAAACATCAGCTCGGTTTATGATCTCATAAACTATTAATACCTTTATTACGAACTGCGAACTCAGAATGTAACAAATTATACCTACTCGTAACCAACACAAACATCAATAATAATAATCGTTAGATATCTATAGCAGTTAGTAATGAGATAATTTTCTCAAAGGCTAGTTTAACTGCAACACAAATGATAATTGAAATGTACTAGGTAGGTACTTGAAGTTATATATATCTAACTAAGATATGATGATTTATTTATTGCGCATCAAAATAAGAGTAGAGCGATAGGTTAGTTAAAAGCATCGAGAAATAATAATTTGCATCGTTCAATACGCTACATTCTTTAATGGATGGTAACTTTTTCCTTTTTAAATAGAACCTTTAATGAGAAACAGTATTAGCGAAAGCCCAGGAATACTCATAAATATTGTATTAAGGAGTAAAAAGTCAGTTAAAAAGAGCAAAGGGAAAGCGTATAAATAAATATTATTTGTAAAACACATTTGCTTTTTGCTGCGTGCGTTGAATTTTGAAATGGATATTTATAATGTGATCTGCTTGGCCTTTCATGACCCAGTTACATTTAGCGATTTTCCGTTGACATTGCCCCAGTTTAAATTAGATTATTTCTACTGGAGTGGGTAGGTACAATTTGCTACGTTATGGGTCACTTAGATTAATTATCTAAAGTAACACCTACACACGCGATCTGTGATGAGGATGATTAAATGCATTACTATTGCTACCATCTTAATCCAACCGCAAAGCATCAGTGCACTCACTGTAGCGTACTAGCGTGGAGGATACGACACCCGGTACCATCTCTGTCACTTGAGGCACTACACCTTAGAGTGGCTTAGAGAGTAGAGAACACTGGCCATCGGCTACACACACAAAATTACGCTACCGGAATATTTCCTACAATTTTCAAACATTTTGTTGTATTATTATTTTATTATGGATTCGCCGCACACGGTTGATGCCTGTAGCCGCTACAAGCTACAATCGTCGCTGATCACTTCTACTTTTTAGCTGGATCTTCTGCTATTGTAGCTTTAAGCTTTTCTACGGCCGATAGTCCGTGTGCGGCGATGCCCATGGGTTGGCATCGTATCTGCAATTTGTCAATTGTTTATATGGTCGAATATGATTCACTGCCTACCCCTGTGGAAAAGAAGCGTGACGATATGTATGTATGTATGGTTCACTTGCTCGTGTCTTCATTGTGGCATAAAGAACAACTTCTTCTCGATGAAAAACGATTTCGAAATAATTCTTTACATAACAATACTCATAGAACAATACTTTAATATTTTTTTAATATGCTATTCTAGTCAGCTTCTGTAGACTGTAGACACTGTAGACAATTCCATTCACATAGGCGCCTATCAAAAAGCAATAAAGTATCCGAAATCTAACCCAAAGTCCACCGAGGTGATAAAAACCGGACCCTAGTTGTAACTCTATCGCGTGATTATCGAAGCTCACCCTTAAGCAAGCGGACGATTCATTAAGGGTTGTTTGATTGATGCGTCCGATTAAAAAGTAAAGGGAAGTAGACGATTGACTGGAAACTTTTGAATGTTAATTGAATTAGGTATAAAAAATGTTCGATCGTTATTCATGTTTATTTTTAAATGTCGGTTTGATAGTTATCAATGTTATCATGCTGGGAACAAAGTATTTACTACACATCTTTAGATATTTTTAATACGTTGTTTTATTGCAAACTAATTTGCGAGTGCAATTTTACTTCGACTTCTAAAATTTAAATCGGAACATTAACAGGGTTTGTATAGTCTTTCGTAATGTATAAGATGATTTTCCGATTACGGTATTAGGTATACCGTAAGTAAAGAAAAGATTTACGTCTTACATAACGTATAAAACAACCATTTTAAGTCTCATGAAATCAATCGATAGAAAGACAAAAAAAAAAAAACAATGGAAACTCCATGCTGTGGAATATTTTATTGTTCACCGTCTTCCGTGTGCAACTGCCTTAAAATACCGATACATTTCAACCCCTTTCCGAAGCGTTGTAATGTATGCGTAATAAGTATTTTTTAGTGGAAGGACAGAATGCCTAAAACCGTTAAAAGAGGTATATTTATAAGATTAACTACATTACGGGGTTCCGTACTTCAAATTTCTATTAAGTTCTTCGCTGTCCACTTGTTTAGAAACTATGGTTCCTCATCATTTTCAAAAATACTTTTACTACAGATATTTAATCATTATTGACAAAGAGTGCGCATAATAACGTGGCTGTTTTTATATACATTATGTAAGAACTGAATTTATTTTATTTGACATATTTGTATTTGACATATTTTCTTTAAATAAAGTTTTATAGTAGTTTTATTTACAATTACATATAATATTGAGCGTATAAAACATTATTTGTACCTACATAGGAAGCTTTGTTATGATAAATATTGTAGTTTATTTTAGAATATTTTGTTCTTTAATTCTGGCTATTGTATTGACGGTCCGGGATCCTTCATAATGACTTAATGATACATACTTACTTAGTTTTACGCGGTCCTTAAAAAAGAGTGACATGACCCTATAATCATTACGATTGATACAGGTGCGTGTACATCTGCTGATACAATTTTCAATTGAAATTAGGTTACATTTTATCCGCTTGGTTTCGACAAATTAACTTCGTTCCCAAACCAAGTAAATAAATGTAATTAAATTAGTTCAGTTGGAGTTTTTACTGTATTTCTAAATCGCATTTTTCGTATAAAATATTTACCAGTTCTTAGTCAACAGTAAGGCTGGATTAAATATTGAACGTCAGAATAAAGAGTGGTAGCAGCGATATTCCGGTTGGGTGATTGATGCGTAAGTATTGTTACCTCTCCATTTCATCCGTGGATTTTTTAAGAGGTGACTAAAGAATTAGGTTTAACTATACTTTAGTTAGGCGATAGGCTACTAACACGTCACTGTCGTTTATGTGTATATGACTGGGATGTGTGTACTCTTGAAATATAGAGGCAGAAGAGAGGCTTAAATACTTAAAGCTTAAAAGACTTAAATACTTTCTGTGGTATGTTTCTACTGCTCTTATTTTGAAAGTACTGTATTTTTTATTGCATAGACACATAGCTGTCATACGGTGGCAAGTGACAAAGACTGGTAGTCATGGTAGGTATGGTATCAATATTTTTCTTGAATCATTAAATTAAGTGTAGCTGCAAAACAAATAGCGACCAAAACTTTACGTCTGTTATTTTAACAATTTGGAAGTCAACGTTGGGATCATAAAAAGTAGCTCCTGTTTTCATTGAGTTATTTAGAGTGTTGTTAAGGACAGTGAAAACCACGGAGATTTCCTGAAATGTGTTTAAGTTGGTAGCTTGTTTTTAGAATGATGGTCGTTTCGTCGGAATAGTAAAATTTGAGAAGTGTCTTGGAAGGGAACTGTAGGAAGAGGGATGGCGTGACTACTAAGTATTTATGAGTTATTACGTGGTAAGTTTTTAGCCGTGTCGTGTCGGTCTCAGAATAAGACTTCTCCATTTGTTCAGTGGATGTCTTAAGAGGCAAATAAGGAAATAGTCAATATTTCAGGCGACAGGCTAGCAACTCGCCACACTTATACATGTCAATTTATAATCAATCCATGGTCTTTTTCGTTTGTGACAGATGCTTCAAGTAGTGTCTGATAGGCACTTTTGCTCATGATAAAAAGGCACAAAGAACGAAGGTGGACTTATTACAAAAGGGATCTAAACTAGCCCCTTTTTGGGTTCAAATTTATAATGAAAATTCAAATTCACTCACGTGATTAAAAAAATAGCGGGATAATAGATATTTGGTTCACTTAATAGTGTAAGGGTAATTTTTTAGAAATGGGAATATAATTCTGTCTTACTTACTTTTTTCTGACGTGAGTAAAAAGTGACTCATTCCAAGACAACATTTTGATCACGTTATATTGAATGCAGCCTAAATGGAATGTTTTTTTTTTAGAAGTAGAATAAGTTAAAAGACGTTAGTTAAGTACTGTTATATTAAGCTACTGAGCTGAGTTAAATTAAAAGCACCTTAAGTACTTAACTTTGCCAGAAATCGATTACAGTGTCACATAATACAGTTAACTTACTGGCTAAACATTTATAGACCGGGCCGAGAAACGTTCAGAAAACTGGTCAAACATTCAAAACATTGATGGATATTTCTCACAACAGTGTAGCATTATGTTCGACTAAAACTGTCCGATATATTTTAGAGTGCCAGCCCATTCGTCTTAAACGGAATCTACTCGTACAGTTGATTCGCCGGCGTGGGAGCAACGTCACCATAAAATACGATTGTGGGACAGAAATGAACGCCCGCGAACATGATTGAATTTTATTGTGTACTTTGACTTCACTTGTATGATGATATGAATATTCATGGAGATCGAGAAAAACTTGATTGCTACATTAACGCTGATGACTTCGACTGCCCACAACATGGTAAAGATTTTTAATTTACTATCGGACAGTAACGAAAGAAATCAAGTAAAAAAAGATAATCCGTCTTAAGTAGAAACTACTTTTTTTGCCCGCGTAATCGTGGTTTAATTATTCGTGATAATAAATCAAACTGGGTACGCTTTATTTCTCAAAGCCCTAGAAAAAGGCTAGTGCTAAATCGTAACGTGAGAATTCCCAAGATGACAATATTCATGTTTCTGTCAAGCTTTGAGATGAAGAAAATATTCAAAGGCCAAAGTAAGTGGTCATTATTATGCATGAAGCTCAGCGTCTTTGTGCTGGGGAACAGAACAAAAAAAGGTGTAGACATAAAGCTAGTTTTCCATAAAACAGATTCTAGCCCAAATTTGTCAATCCGCACACCGAATGATACGAGCTCTTCGGGTTTTACTTTACGTCGCAATAAAAGTGGTAGAGGCGAGGACCCTCGACGCGCGTAAAACTCCTTCTCGTCCATATGATGACACTATAATATGCATAGAACCCATTTTATTTCGAAAAGCGTTGTAAACTGTGGTGAACGGCCAGTGTATGGGTTCGGACATTGACAATTTGGTGGCTGTTGAATACGCTTTTCCCTCTTTCCAGGTAGGGCTGTGAATAATATATGAGATTAGGTGTAGGCTACGATTTATGAAGGGTGGCCAGGGTTTTAATCTTCCGGAACGACCATAACAAGACGTATGGGCAAATTACTGAATCCGTTATGAGGTAACTGGAACGATTTAATAGCTACTTGAATTTTAGGAGAGCACCCGTTTAAATATTTTATTAGATCAATCGGACGGGATGGTGCGGTGTGTGATTTGCGCGCGGCGCGTTTACGGAATTTTAAAGGTTGCGTTATCATTCAGCATATTTAACGCGGTCAATATTTAAGTTTAATTAAACCATAATTAAAGAGCTGGGGAGCGGTTTCGCACAACTGGATTTCAGTTTTAATTAGTGATCAAAATTAAAGTTTGTGGAGTATGATTTATTTTGATAAAGATGGTCGTTGGACGTAAATGATTAAAAATAAAGTACATTACGCCTGCAGTCCCAATTGGGGTAGGCAGAGCACACGAAATGTCACATATACAAGGATATGAACTAATGAATCACGAATTGTCATATTCAGTATAATTTTTAGGTATCACTATCAAGTTAGATAAAAGACATAAAAAACTGATAAGTTGCCAGCCTGTTGCCTAAAATATATAGACATACATCACGCCTGTGATCCCAAACGGGGTAGGCAGAGCATACGAAACGTTATTTAGACAAGCCATGCCCATTTCACGTTCCGTGACCACTTTCAGCATAATAATATTCAGGTTTTAATGAACATATACACGGAACGACATGCACGGAAGAAATGGAGAGGTGTTATTTTAACCCGACACCACACGGTTAATAAATTCTGCTACCGTGTACTTTTTCAATACGCCAGAAAAAGTCTATACATACTGCTCTTTTATGCTACAAATAGCTAAAAATATTTTATTTCCTCGTTAGTTCTAAAGACCGACGAGAATTGGAACCAACTAAATTAGTATGAAGCGCGTCTGCCGTAAAGCAGGATGGGTGATAAATCAAAGAACACATTTCAATACGTTACTGAGAAACGTAACATAAGAATCATACGAAGAAAGGAATACTCTTAGAAATATGTGGGTGAAGAATTTATTTAGTTTCAAATAAGAAGTGTTTTTTAACCGACTTCAAAAAAGGAGGTATTCAATTCGGCTGTATATTTTTTTTTTTTTTTTTTTTTGTATGTTACCTCAGAACTTCTAAACGGGTGGACCGATTTCGATGATTTTTTTTTGTTTGATTGGAAATGGCTTCCCATTGGTCCCATTTTAATTTCATCAAGATCTAACTAGTAGTTTTTCAATTATCCTTAAAATAAAAAAAAAATCAACGGGCATTCGGGCATTTTAGCCCAAATTTACATTTGTACATACTTACATACCTACATACAATCACGCATGTATTCTTAAATGTGGTAGGCAGAGCACACAAAACGCTACATAGACAAAACTATGTCTATGTCACGCTTCGTGGCCACTTCTAGCTCATTTTTTGTAGGTTTTGAGTTTGCATGTATAATAGTGACAGGTTGCTAGCCTGTCGCCTAAAATTTACTTTAACCTATGTCCTTAGTCGCCTCTTGCGACATCCACGGAAGAAATGGAGAGTATTTTTATGTGTATTCGCTGATTACTCGAAGACGCCTGGACCGATTTGGAAAATTCTTTTTTTGTCTGAAAGGGTATAGTTTCCAGGTAGCCCGATTGTCAGCATATCTTGATCTGATGATGGAATATGAGGGAAATCGAGGGCAACCCTCAAATTTTATAGGCACAGGTAATGTTTTTAGTACATTTTTCAAAGCTACACCAGTATTTACGAAAGGTCAACTCCTTAATTTTTAGGAGTTAAAGGATATTTTTTTCGATACTGAATGCACCTGCAGACTGAAAATTATAGTTTCAGTAATTAGCCAGGCCTGCTGCTTCTCAAGCGTTGCATTTCTGCTAATGCTCGTTCATCGTGGGGTTTACTTAACAGTTTAGAGGGTTCTAAATCAGATAGTGCTATTCCTTCTAAAGCCTTGAATCTGCTGAAAGCTACGTATACCTACCTGACCATTAGTAAATATGTACATAAACAGAAGTTTCCTTTCAGGATAAAGCTAAATTGAAGTCGGTTTTTTTTTGTTTAAAATTATTTAGCTATATTGCAGATTGTACGACGAGCTAGTTTCTTCAGTAAGCTTTTTCAGGTAAGTAAGTACCATACTATTATTAAATTAATACACTATATCCTGCAGCTTAGATTTAGGTCAAAATGGATTCCAGCTTTTTGACTGTTATTTATTAATTTTCAATTATCTACAGTCAAAATTTCACGTGTAATAGCAGCTAGGAAACTTACAGTCAAGCGCTTTTATCCCTCCAAGGCTTACGTTAGTTATTGACAGGAGACTTAAAAAAAGATTTTAGTAGACAAAAACTAAATCCTAACCCTATACCCAGCCTTGAAGTAAATGACAAAAATAAAACAACGCGTACCATACGTTTACAAAATAGCCGCGCTAGTAATAAATGAACACCCGCAAGCCTACTGGGATAAAATGTGACTAATGGCACACCTAATACGCTCCTTGTGAGACGGCCGGCCTTGCAGAATCTTTTCCTGGCAAGTACAAATAGGTCTCATTTGCTTTCTCTGCTCAGTCATGATGTCATGATCCTGGACATATGACTAAAGGTGGACGCACACGGTCTCGGTCTACGTAAAGGGGTTTTGGACGCTAGCGTCTGTCCCAGGTTTTAATTTGAAAGGTGGGTCGTCTCTTTTGCACACGCCGGGTTCTAAGCCATGTGATGTCGAGTTCTTAACTCTCCAATTCCTGTGTGAATGTAGAAAATTAGTTACCTCTAAGGAAAACTACTTAGGTTTGCTTTAGGAGACAGGCTACCGTCCTGTTACTATTAGGTATGCCTCTTTTTATAACTTCAAACCTAAAATTGTGCAAAATGTTGCAATGAAACATGACATAATCTTTGTTTTGTCTATTTAATGTCACGTTTTTTAAGAATTGGTGTGATCGCAACTTAATACCTCACAGAAATGTACCTAAAGTACATACACAAACATATTCTCACGCCTGTATTTCCAAGAGGGGTAGGCAGAGCACATGAATTCAAAAATCCAGTGCCACGTCTAGCAATCTCAGAGCAACCAGATGGTCAAACGTGATATTGCAGTGACAGGTTGCTAGCCCATCGCCCGCAATACACTAACCCTTTCCCAGAGTCGACTCTTACGACACCCACGGGAAGAAAGGGGGAGGTGCTATTCTAACCCGGCACCACACGGGAATACCTAAAGTAAAATAAATAAAAACTTTTTAAGTTTTATTTTGTGCAAATATCGGAATTGTGACCACAAATCATTCAATATTTTATGGTAATCAAATTCCAATCAAAAAAATATCAATTTATTTGGTAGGTACGCTGTGTTTAGACGAGATCATTCAATATTTCAGTTCAGTTCATATAAAAGCGTTTTGACAAGAGAAATCTTAGGTTAAAACCGTAGGCAAGTAACAAATGCTCCCAGCTTTAGAAAGCTGAAGGCTTGTGTGCATTAGCCTTACGCTCTCATGTCGTGCCTAGCTTAATTAGTTCTGAACTCATGCGCATCGTGACATTTGCTTCATGTCTGCGAATTTGTTTAATAAAACGTTTTTCTTGTTCACGGAGCACGGAAATGGTAAGTAGATTTTGACGCGGTACGAAATGCCGTTTTGTTCCCGTTCCTGTCGTGCTTAGCCATGTTGTTATTCCGTTAGCTGTTTCAACATTGTATAGAAAATAATAATAGCGAATGTTAAAACTATAGTTTGACAACTTCGTGTGCGACCTTCTTTGGGTATTAGAGGTGTTGGCGGGTTCGAGGTAAAAAGTCGCAGCGTTACGCGTAGCGTTACCCCGCCGTCCCTGCACTACCCGTTGCCGTCGGTATTACCCCGCCCCCGCCACCGCCTCCCATACCCAGGGAGGGTCGAGCACTAAGGTGTGGGTCTATAGTAGATAAATTAGTCAGAAGTGTAACGTCCTAACAAGTTTCAAAACCACGACGTTCAACGAGCTGTCATAAGTTTGGCGTCAATGTAGTATCTTTATGTAGCTATGTGCGTGTGCATTTTTTGATACGGTTTTTGTCATCGAAAGCTTAAAGTTACTTACGACAGTTTCAGCTAAGTTTGAACGAAATCTGATAGTTAAACTATGACAGTTTTCGAGATCAGCTAAAAGTTCAGAGTTTTTCATCTATTTAAGTTGGTTTAAAATAAAACTCTTACGACGTTTACTTAGGAATTTCCAAAGTACATTAACTTAATCGGGCGAGACAAAGCATATCCGAAGCCATTCCATCAAATTTAATAGACAACTTTCTAGAACCAAACGTTTAAGATAACTATTTTCGAGCGTGCCGATCACATATCCGATACCGTGAGTGTAAATACCAATAAAAGAACATTATAATTACGATAAAATCTCAACCTCAATATTTGGTCTGTATCGGCGTGATCATTCGAACATTGTCCACCGACACAGTGCCCACGCGCAGCCCCGCCCCCTGGCGGATACATTGTTGAAACCTCGAGTGTTCGATATCTCGTCATCGGGACGGAAGAATGCCCAATAGATCGCATCGTAAAAACAATACAGATGCGTTTAAATTTACAGATAAAGTGAAATGTTTTTGAAATGTAAACGGGTTGGACATTTGTGTATTAAGTATGTTGATGTCCGCCGAAGCGGTTTTTCTTGAATCAACGCAGGTGCTAGATGTATGGAAGAATTAAAGATCAATAAAGGAACAGGTTTGTGTGTGTTGTAGTAATTAGTTTTTAAGTGAAGACTGACAAACTTTGCTTTTTCTGATTTAGATATTTCGATATGATCCCTGTTTTTACATTCACGTGTTGTGTCAATCTTAATAACCCGCTTGAACACGAAGAGAGTGCAAATCTGTTACGAGTAGGTACGTCTCGCAGAATGTGATACTGAGCAACGACTCGTAGATCAGACGGGTCGTAATGACTGACGCGACCTTTCAGACAGTTATAATAATGATCATGTTTTTTAGTCTTGACATTGACTCTTGGGTTGCATATTTGAGAGAGGTTCACAAGTTCGCAACCCGAGTCTTTCAGTTGCAAAACAAGAGAAAAACGATACGATTACTTAGTGCGGCCCACTGAGAGTCCAATATTGGAATATTCTTATTTTTGTAACTTTGTAAAGGTTTAGTGTACAAACAAATTGTATGATTCATTCGCCACTGGACTTCTGTATCGTAAGAAACAGTGTCCCGATACAATGAAGCAAGAAGCTTTCTGTAAAAACAAGAATTATTATCGACGTCGTTTCGTATTCCAGCCGAGCGCAAAAAGGAGTAGGAGTACCAATTATGCGTAAACGCGGCGTCCAGTTAACCCAGGATTGTCTCCGTTAATATAACGAGTTGTAAATAAAAAAATCGGTGCACTGAAGTGTATAAATCATGCGAAAATGGCGGAAAATGCATCGCGTATTGACTATATTGATATTCTTGTCTCTAACGTCAAACAAAACTTGCTCCATATGTCATTGTGTCAAGCGCGCGCGATGAATTATGCATTGTTTCCATTACACTACGAATTTTAACATAAACTCGATGTTAAAGTTTCTTTCATGAATAAAATGCAATTTTTTAGCTGTCTCGTATTCAGGCTTTAGCGTGTATAGGCGGGATGAGACGAGACCACTTTTTGTTTTAGTCCTGGAGCGTTGGACGTGAGAGTAGGAAAAACTAGAACATAACGAAACACCACTGAATTTTATGGTACTGATATTTTATGATATGATATATTATTAACTCATATCTTAAGCGTAGCATCGATGTGTTTAAGTTCAGGCGTCGTAAGTTAGTGCCAGTCACGAGTGACAAACCAACTCGTCTCCTTCAAGTATTCTGTTGTATCTTGTTTATTTGTTACTTGAATATGTTAATAATTTTATATAATGAGACAAGTATCTTACGAATAATATAAAAACGAAAACTTCGACGGATAGATATTTAGATTGTTATTTCTCTTTGCCATAAAAATAACTCTCACATCAGAATTTTATTTAGTTTAGTCAACGTAGCAGTGAAGTCTAGATATATTACTCAAAAAATTATCTTTTCCAAATTTAATAGCTCAAGCTCCAATACTTTGTTAAAAGCTATCTTACTCAGACTTTATTTCGATTAAAAAATACTTACCTACACATTTATGTTTGAAAAAGGTGTTTAAAGCTAGGCTCATTTACATGCACTGATTATGACACTGATTCAAACACAGAAAAAAATGAAAATAATTTTATTCACACGAAGACAGTTAACAATTCGAGACATGTCGTAGAAGAGAAAGAAAGTTGTGGCAAAGTTGCCAGTACAAGAAACATAAAAATAACGATAATCATTTGTGTTGGGGTTGTCAACAATAGGTAGTCTGGATTGATCGGCCCATATTAAATGTTACAATTTGTTTACGATCTCATGTTATATTTGAATACAATTGATATTTTGAGAATAAGTTTCAGAAACTTCAATCTATTTAAAGTATTTCCAATACTTGCGCGTTGCGTCTTGAAATGAATTATTAATAAAATTTAATGCTCTATTTCCATACTACACGGGCTTGCTGACTAAACTTGTGTCCAAACATTATGGTTAGTAAATATTGTAACGGACTCACTCGAATTGAAATGGCTCTTGAGAACTGCACTTATGTAAAGTTGCTTAAAATTACAGTTAATTTTGTTACATTCCACAGCCATTCGCGGGTAAGTTCAACATACAGTATTGAATAATGATGGCGGAGCTGCTTGAGACTGAAAACGTATAACCACCGTTTTGAGAAAAATGGTTTCTGAAAATCTTTGCAATAATTGTGATTTGTTAACGTTATAAGCGCGTTTTGATTTTTTTTTTATTTAAACAGCATGTTTAAAAGACTCATGAGAACTTAAAACAAAAGTGCCCTGATTTAATCTGTAATTGTAAAAGTAAATAAAAGGCAAGACTTTATTGATGTAGACATTAGCTATGTAGGACTCAAGTTACACGTTGTATTTCTTCATACACATAACGCTTGTTTTTCCAAATGGGGTAAGCAAAGCACAAGAAACGCTACATACACAAATCCATGACTATTTCACGTTTCGCAGCCACTACTACCATTTTTTCCAGGTTTTGAGTTCAAAGGTCATAATGTAATAAACTTATTTAACAAATAGGCAACAACTCCCAGTAACTCTACCAGCTGACTTAGCATGGCAAGGCGCGATTTGAATCCACCGCGAGATAGACTATCCCTGTCACTGTCTAACTAGAGTCGTCAGAAAAAGACGATACCATCAGCAACATGAAGTCACATCGGGCGCTGTATGCGGCTTAAATTAAAATCATGCCTACATGCATACATACATCATGCCAATTCCCAAATGGTGTAGGCAGAGCACGCGCAATGTTACAAAACCAAAATTATGATTATTTCACAAAGCCACTTTCAGCACATTTTCAGGTTGAAACATGAATTGAATGACCTGTATTAGTGACAGGTTGCTAGCCTGTCGCTTAAAGTACGCCTATACTAATACCCTTAGTTGCTTCTTACGACATCCACGGAAGAAATGAAGACCTACTTCTAAATCTGATATCACACGAAACAAAAAAAAAGTGCATTTTTTACGAAACGTCAGTTACCCACCTTTACAGACCTCCCGTCGATTTCACTGCTCTGTTTACAAATACAAACCTGCTTCAAAGTACGCTTCTTATACAAATACTCTGTGATTTGCTATTCCATCCCATTCCGTTGTGTGCCCGTGCCTAATATTTGTGTTTGTCGCCCAAGACAAACTGAGCGTGTGCTGTCTCGTGCTAGGCCGTCCGGGCCTTCATAAAGGTATAGCATGTGTTAGTACTATAGCACGGGCGGGTTTAGGCTCTAGAAGTTATACTTAGTAAGCCACAGAGTTTGGTAACGTACAGAGTGATAGATTTAGAAGTTAGAGAGTTCAATGTGATGATCGCCTCCCGTGAGACTGAGATTCCCAGAGTATTTTTCTATACAAATATTAGTCATTTATCATTAGGTATCTATTATTTGTTCACTTGACAATAGATGGGCCTGCTTTTTTTCTCACTCTAATCAAATTAAAATAAAAACATAACATTTTAGGAACTCATTGAAAATGCCATTCACGTTTTATTAGCTCTCGATATTTTCACACTTATGTTACCAAGCTCTCATTCGAATTTCAAAACGAAAATTGAAGATACACAGTCCGACAATGGACAACGTGCCGTATCAACTTTCGTTTACGTAACAAAACTGGAAAGAGGTCCCTAGGACCACCGGCATCGCGCTAGAAACAGCAACGTAATAATTACCGAAACCGTTATACACACCCACTGCACATCCCGCTTAATAAATCCTACCACACTTGATTATACACTGCTGACATTTCAATTTGATAGCTCCAATTCCTTATCACTATCGAGCTGATCGATTTAGTGGTGCATATCGTTGCGATCTCGGCTCTGTATAAATTACTCAACCCGGGTATTGTCAAAGGGGCGCATCGGTTATTGTTCCCGTCGCATTGGGCTTTATCGGCCCACAGATCGCCGCCGTCTGCAATTTATACCGCTCTTTACTTGATCGTTTTATTTCACTATTGCAAATTGTTACGCCGCACTGACACATTAGCTTTATCATATTTACGCGCGGCTGAGGGTATAAATGACCCGAGCTCGACTTGATAGAATCTGCTTCAGTGGATTTGTGGGTGGTTTGGACATTGGCGATTGGATTGCTGGTGCTATGCAATGACAGGTCGTGGGGCATCGTGAATAGTCCGTCTACCTCGCTTTTTTATATTACGCTATGCAATGAGGTGAGCAAAGATATATCTTTGCTCACCTAGAGTGAGGTGATTTTATTGGAAAATATCGATCCAACAATTTATTCAACTCGCTTTAATATAAAATCCCGTTTCAATCCAAATATTCTGTGCTTATTTTTGAAGTTTTGAAATGAAACTACCTAACGTAAAAAAATATATAAAGAGGATTAAGTTTTTATTTGTATTGGCAGCGCATCTGCAATCAGGAATCTAATGCGGTCAAAGTTTTTAATTTAATTTTTTATATAAAAAAAATATGTTCGGTGACTTTGTTTGCAATCATTACTTGCTTTTACGTTTTTTTTGTTGTAAGTACAAACAAACATGCTTAAATCTTTGCTTGCTCCATTTGTGTTAATATAAAATTATGATATTGTATTGGTAAAGAAAACATAACATCACTTTGGAAATACAACTCTGACTCCATGAACGGCGATGATAACAAGACAAGTGACGGTCTTCTTGCTTGAAATGTGAAAAAACCTGCCTCATTTACCCACGTATCAAGCTAATTTATTCCGAATCCTAAATCGAGAGATTAAAAGCAACCTTTAAAAGCTCATGTGATATTTTGCGTACAAAGTCCCGTTCGATTAAATCGGAACATCGCTATCTTATTCATAAATCCATTGCAATCGATTATACCCACGTCATGTTGACTGACGAGCGATCAATGTAATCGGTTTACAGGCTTCCTGCCCCGATTGTTATTCTAATACGCATTGTACTAGTGTTATTAATGTCCTATATGAGATATCAAGCGTTACGGTTAATTTGTTTATGTACGTAACAAAATAATGAAGACTGGTGGCTGGTACGGTGGTCTCTAGCCAACAGTTTGAAGCTAAGTTCAGACATTAATTAAGGTTTCCATTAAGACTAATATAAGACGGCAAGTTCGGCAGTTTAGTTGTCTCTAGGCGAATGCGAGACAAGACGTGAGAATTTAATTCTGCTTATGTTGCTTAAGAGCGTGCAAACAAAATTCGGTGATTTTGATGTTTTTCAAATGCTTTAGAAAGCTATAAATCCTTAAGTTTTTAAAGAAAAACTACTGTAACATATAAATAAACTCTTTTTCTAGGGATTAACGGAAAGAAATATTTTATTAGCAACACAGATTTCTTTTACTTAGCCAATTTGTTGAAGGGTTTTCACAAAAATACGCGTCAGAGCTGGCTTTCACTTGAAAATTTTCCATTAAAATTTACCATAAACGATATAAACTTGTTATTATCTGATAGACAATATAGTCTACTGGGGATTAACGGATTAACATGAATCAAATTATTGGTTTTTATTATTCAAATATCATTTTACATAATTTGAAAGTTGAACCATTACTTTATTTTTTTTCTCATTGATTTTAATGTAATTACAAATGAAACAATTTTATTGTAAATTTACAGAATATGTTTAGTCTAACCATATTTTTTTCATGACTAAATATGAGTTAATTTACATTTCACGATTTTTTAAACATTGGTCCAAAACCACTAAGGTCAGGTGGGGGAAGAGAAACGCAGAGATAAGAGGGCTCTACAGACCATAATCACTCATAACTCGACGAGTTATGGTCTGTGGTGCCTCTTACCCCTACCCTGCCCCTGAATTTCTCTTCCCCCACCTGATCTTATATTACGTACGTAAAAAATGTGTGCGCCCTCTTAAGTAACGTAACAACTTTAAGTTATTAAGAATACGAACATTTTGGTTAATTACTTAGTGCTTTTTGTAAAAGATCTTGGAGGAAACTTTCGCGTTTTGTGTACGTGACAACGTTGTGATGTACAATTTACTTTTGCTAAGCGTAATGCAAAGCGTGCTTTTTCAAATTTAATAGGTTGTCATAACTAGTAAGTGCTAGATTTACTAGTATTTTACGTAGGACGGGTGGAGCAATTACTACTAACTTTGATTACAGCTTACAAACGTAGGATGCTGGAACGAGAAGCGTACTGAATCTTAATAGCAATTCAAAATAAGTTGTATTTCCATCTGTCAACAAGTTCTAATGCGTCCCTAGAGACTCGCATCGATAGTGTGCTATTCCTGGATGCAAAGAAACAGCTGCAGTGAAAAAACTTATTCCTTTTATGATTTATGACAGTTTCCCAGATCACCTATAGCTTGTAAAACCGATTTATAATCTTTTTGATTTATAGTCATGGTAAAACTTTTATATCTCGAGTCCCTTATAAAATGTCGTTTATGACAATTTTTATAGTGTGGGATCAACTTTTATTTGTAAACAAAAATACGGCGGATAAATTTTCATCGCTTATTTGGACAGTCCAAATGAGATAATTTGATTGATTTAACTTAAACATATCGACGCGACCTTCGGGACTTTTATGAGACACGGAAAACGAAAAATAGTTCCATTTTTGAAATAGCCAATCTGTGGTCTCTCTTACATTGTGTAACTGCAAACATTTGCGATGACTTTAACTGTATGCGGTGACAAGCCGGTCAATGCGCTTTTAGCAGCAGCACTACAGCGAAAGGCTTTGATTCCGTTCAAACATCTTCATTTGCGTAAGGTGCTCAGTGAAGTGGCTTAAGACACGCGATTTCAAATAGCCGATTGCAGATTGCTCCTACATGGGACCTCGTTGAGATAGGCGTTTTACGCGAGCAAGCTATCATTAACCGTCGGCTGTTGGATTTATGCCGGCGTCACGGACGGTTCCCGTACTCAATTATCCGTCTTGCAATCTCCCCATTGTTGTCGAAATTTAAAACAAATTTCCTGTACAAGGGGGGTCGCGTTTTTCTGCCCTGCCAAATTGGATAAGCACTGTAATTACTCGTTTAACGTTTCAGAACGTTGGTTGTTGGTTTGTGGGCGCGGATTGGCAAGTATGCGGATCTCTGCAGGAGTTTATGAGCCGGAACGCATTCTTCGAGGGAGGCAGGTTGTGTAAATGTTGTCTGCCAGCGCAGTGGCTTGCGCCTGCAGTGGCTATACAACAGCTAATTGCTATGCAGTAACGTATTTTTTGGTTTTATATTCTAGTTGGATACGCCGTGGCGCCTAGCGGTTTGACTTGTGGCCTGTGCAGAGAGTCATGAGTTGGATCCCCAGGCTCGTCTTTGATTTTTTGGTAATTTTCATTGTTGTATTTATCGAATTGTGAAATATTATTTACCTATTAGCAGAATTTATTGGCTTAAGAGAGTTAGTCAGTAAAAGTGTAATGTGTAAAAGGCAAATCAACTTCTACCGTTTCGAACACTGACCTTAGTCTTACTAAAATATAACTTCTTTGAATATGTTCGAATATCCGAAGATATTCACGAATCTTACGACATAACCGTTAATTGGTAAATGAAGTCGGATCTGATAATCGGGAGCATCTCGTTCTTTGAGTTAAAACCAAAAGGGCTTATGTTCTAAGATTATAGTGCGGAATCGTGTCCTTTGCAACTGCGAAAGGCTCGGGTGACACTACATGAGTGATGTGATAGCTGTTCGCAATGATTTATTGTTGATGCACTCGAAGATTACATTTCGATAACTCCTGTGCGTAGTTTCAAGGAAATGCCAAGGTTATGGATGGTGCCCTGGGGTTAGAAGTGATATTTGATATAACGCTTGCTTTTGTACTTTTACAAGTGGTAGGTGTAGCCATTAATTCAGTTGTTTATTTGGTTAAGCTGGTTTCTTTGCATTTTTGTTTGTCAGTTTCATACATAGGTACATAGGTACTACATACAATCACGCCTGTATTTAAGACACAAAACGATGTTTATTTAACGTTTTGTGGCCACTTCTAGCATAATATTTTTGAGGTTTTGAGGTGGCAGGTACAATAGTAACAGGTTGCTAGCCTATCGCCTAAAGTATACCTTAACCTATGTCCTTAGTCGCCTCTTACGATATCCACGGAAGAAATGGGGAGGTGTTGTTTTAAACCCGACACCACAGTTTCAATTAGATAAAAATTCTGTGCTCGCCTCAAAAGTATCGACTTGTGCCCGAGACCCAGACGTGAGTGTCCAGTTTTCAAACTTTGAGTGTCTTTACATAAATAAACATCACGCCTATATTATACTTTAATGGGTTAGGCAGAGAACTACGTGATGCTACGTTGACTACATGCGTATTTCACGTTACATAGCTGCTTTTAACATATGCTAGGTTTTCAGTGAGATTAAAGAGGTATAATAGTGACAGGTTGCTAGCTTATCGCTTCAAGTATATTTGAACCTATTTCCTTACTCGCCTTTTACGATATCCATGGAAGAAATGGAGAACACTGACACCACATAAAAATGTCCTTATAAAGAAAATAATCATAGTATTGGAATAGAATTTGAACTATTTTAACCAAAAACGATAACAATTTACCTACTTGCTGGGCATTGAAACTTTTCAACATTTAATAATATTTGTTATCTCTTTAAAGCCCAATTTATTAAGACGTCAGAATAGTGACAATCATAGCAACGAAACACGGAGAGTGGCGTTACATTACTATCAACCCCGCGTTTACATTTGACAGCTGAGATGTCAGCGCAAAAATTGGATTTCACAAAATAAACATGTCGCATTTTGCGAAATGCATTTACTGGTTTCCAGACAAAATTGGACTTAAACCTACTTGTATTAAAGCTGAGGTTGTGATAAAATTAATCAATCGCAGAAGCAGGAGGTGCGCTGTTTCGTACTCCAAGATTATTTAACGATTATTGCTGTAATTTGTAAAATGCAGATAAAATTCATATAAAACGCCGTCGTTTTAAACTGTTCCCAAGCCTGAAATAAGACATTAAAGTTTTGAAATGAGAAAATCATTAAAAATAATTAAGTAAGTAAACACCTTATTGAAGTACATAGATAGGCGGACTTATCCCTAAAGGGATTTGTTATACACTTAGCTATCTTTGAGAGACAGAGAGGAAACTTAATTATTGAGACCGGCAAAAACAGGGAACAATAAAAATGGTGAAATATAGTACCTGGACCAGTAAAAATATTTTCAAAATGCTACTAAATAAAACACAGAAGGGTAATAATAATAATTGTACCTTTTACTTAATCATAAACTCCTCAATATTGCCGCTTTGTTTTTTATTTTCATTTATTTAAATAGACTAAAATAGGTCGTGCTCTTATGGGAAATTATGGAAAAACAACAAGCTATTTCAAGCAAGAAACAGCTTTATAACCAAAGAGATCGACTTGAGGCTAGCAAAAAATTGTGTGAAATAAACTTAACAAAAGAACTTTGTTTATCTAAAATAAAAACTAAAAAAACAAACCACGCAAAAATGTTTTTATTACAACATCACACCGTGAAATAAGCCCGCGGAGAGAGACCGAAACGTAGACTAAATAAAGGTAAGCCTATATTTTTCAATCATTAATTCGAAATAAAAATGATTGACTTTTATTCCAATGCAATAAAGTCAAGTGAAAATAAAGTAACTGCAAAATTTACCGTCAAGTAATAAAATATATGAGTCGGATACTAAATAAAAGGTAGCAATTATAATTTAATTGGCCCAATCAAACGACTGTTGAGCAAATAAAAGTTTTTACTCTTTTTCAAGTCAAGGCGCAGTTTAAAAACGTTTAAATTAAATTAATGTCGGGTTTGGATTAATACTACGAGTTATCTGAAGAAGCCTTATTTAATTACTTACTATCAATTAAGTATCGCTTACAATAGCTTATTTTACTATGGCAATTAGGTATAATTTTTAATAGTTCATTCATTGCAGCGGGTTTTGCAACTACATACTTTCATTCAGCAGGTAATTTATGTTCCTTTCGATGTTACCTATGTTTTGTTTGGTGTTGGGTTAGAATAACACCTCTCCATTTATTTCGTGGATATCGTATTAGGCGAAAAAAGAAACAGATTTGGGTATAATTTAGACGACAGGCTAGGAACCTCACTAGAAACCTCGAAGTGGCTACATGATATGAAATAGTTATGATTTTTTCTATGCCAAGTTTTGTGTGCTCTGCCTACCACGTCTGGACGCGTGTATACCTATGTATCTGTATATGTAACTTTTAAAAGTAATGATTAGTTATATACTTATGTAACATCACCACCTATTCACCAAAAAATGAATTAATTCACGTATTATATTTGTTTTATTTTATTGCCAGTTATAAATCATCTAGCTATATACGTCAGAATTCAATATTATGGGGTGCAAAGAACGGATTATTCGGGCGTCAAGCCATTATTGTTTTTGCCTATTCGCGATTCCACACAATATTGATACCACACAGTCGTCTTTCTTCA
>BHDV01010800.1:203946-227670 GCA_005406045.1 Adoxophyes honmai
GTGACGACTATCGGTACAATGATCGTCGAATCCACATCCCACATGTCGGTCACCTCATGAGCCAAGTCAAGGTACTTGCTGAGTTATTATTATTATTATTATTATAAAACACAAATGGCGTCAAATATTTACAAATAAACAAAGCCAGTAAGTCCAACACGCAGTCATATACTGTTAGTTATTTGAATATCACTATATACAGGGTGTGCATTCCTCAAGAGTCACGTCCTGGCTCCGTCGCACCGCTGGGCATCAATGACGTGTAATTGACGTCTGACCGGTCGACGTGTCACGTCAACTTGACGTCTGACGGTCCGACAATGCGGGTGTGACGTCATCGCGGCCGAAACTTTGACGTTTAGGAGAATTCATTGTTTGTGTCTTGTGATTATTTCTGATGGGAATAGTTAAGGGAGACGACAAGGCCTTTAGAGACTATTCAGTATTAATTTATTGGAAACCTGTCATAGTAAAAACTTTTCTACGTCCACACTCTTAAATGACATCTAGTCTAGTATTAGTAAGTATGTAGTATTACTATTAGTAGTGTACTTACTCGTATTTCGGCTACTATTCGAATCTTGATATTTCCATGCATAAAAAAACAGCATCATTTTATGAAGTATTACCTAATTCGGTTTCCTGTTTTTATGCGATATTTAATTTTGTGAATTTCACGTTTTTTGTGCCACATACATACATATTCTCACGCCTGTATTCCCAAGAGGGGTAGGCAGAGCACATGAATTCAAAAAAATCCAGTGCCACGTTTAGCATTTTCAGGGTAATCAGATGGTTAAACGTGATATTGCAGTGACAGGTTGCTAGCCCATCGCCCACAATACACTAACCCTTTCCCAGAGTCGACTCTTACGACACCCACGGGAAGAAAGGGGGAGGTGCTATTCTAAACCGGCACCACACGGGACCATGCCACAATTGTCTTATTTAATAACTGGAAGAAGACAGATGGACAAATGGTTCAAATGCTTTACTAACCTAATCATCTTAAAACATAAAAAATATACAGAAAATCACACACATCCTACAGACGTCAAAGCCATAAAACCTATCTTTTTGCTTAGGAAATTAAACAAGTCGATACCTATCAGTATTTCAGTTTACTGAAGATATAAAGTAATGAGCTACCATAGAAGGATATCAATACACGTACGCTAATGAAGAGATGGCTATCCGTAGTGTTGTGTGGGATAGTGACACATACCGCGAGCCGGGCAATTTGTCTCGTCTAGTGCTATAAATTGATTGTATTCCCAGCAGGGCGTCTAAGCTCCTATCTCGAGGAGTTGGTGGAAGTTGGGAGCTTAAAGCGATGACAAGAGCGGTTAGCGGTTAGCGGTTTACGGTGAATAAGAAAAAAAATGTACACCTACATTGGGACTTTCCAAAACAATCGTCATGTTTTTAAAACAATGTTGCAATGCATCAAGTATTTTTTATTTAGATCTTATTCTTTATTCTGCTCATGATATAATTTTACAAATAAGTCGTAATTTTTTAATGAACTGAATAATAATGTAATTGTCTTGGCATTTTATTTTAAAGCATTTGTTACCTTCAGTTTCAATTCACGCGATTCTTGTCATTATTTAGTATTGGATTATCTTCGGCGTGTTTATAGGTTTTTTTGACTTATTTATATATATTATTATCAGTATTGATATCCTAAGCTACCGCGTTCCCTTCATACATAAAACAAAGTTTCAAAACTACATAGTTTTTTTTAGTAAATCCTAAAAAGTATGCTCTAAAATATGAACTAAAATTGGTATTCAAGTAATGCGATCATAATTAAAATTCTTATAATGATGTGCTCTCGCATGGCAAATGTAAAAGCTTGACCTGCAAAGGATATGCAAGACTTTAGGTGTACGAGAATTGTTTGAGTTTGAGCTTTTTAAACACCTGTAAAAATTCCTGTCGCTTGTCCCAAACGCTGATGGACTCAGCTTCATATTAACAAATGGTTTCGTCTACACGATATTACAAGCTTCTCCCACCTTCGGCACACTTAAATAAGATGCTAATTATTCCTAAAACAGGCAATAACAATTTCTCACGCGCACAGTCTACAAACTTTAATAGACTAACACTACGTTGAAATTTGTTTTGTTTACCATTTTTCCGGTGTGAATGAAGATGTAGTTTTTGAACGCAGTATCTTCTTACGAGGGGTGGAAGTAGAATATATAGATGAACATTAAATTTTATCTTCCTCGAGGTTGACTTTGTTAGTCTAAATAATTTTGTTATAATTTGAGTCGCGAAACCAATAAAGGGGTAGGTAGAGTACATAAAACGCAACATAAACTAGTTCACGAGTATTTTACGTTTTGTGGATTTTTATAGCAAGTTTAAGGTCTTAAGTCGGCAGGTATACAATAATGACAAGTTGCTAGCCTGTAAAACACACCTTCACCTATTTCCTTAACTCTTACGACACCAACGGAAGAAATTGAGAGGTAACAAAGAAGAGGTTAATAAACGATTATTGGCACTTAAAGTGAAAAATTAAATTTTGGAACACCCTTTTGTTTCAAATTAAACATGTTTCTATTAAACGACATTTCGGGTGTTCAACCGCTCAATGACTCGTAACGGGTAAAGGGTATCGCCAATTGGGCCGGTGCCCGTTTTATTCGTGTTTATGTCGATGATCTTATCTGTGGTTAGTCTATGGCCATACGGGCGCCCGCCCTTTTATTAAACTCCCATGTCAAATATTTCGGCGGGGCGGGCGTGGAGTCGTTGTTTGTTTTAAAAATTAATTGAAATCTGTAAATGAAACTAAACTTTAGGCGAAAAAGAAGGGATTTCTCAAGTTAAGTTTTATCTACGTATTTTTTTATGATGTTTGCACATACACAGTATATTGTTGCATGTTTAACGTCAAATTTCTATGTATGTCTGAGGCACCGTCGTTTTGATATGGATAAATATACGCAAATGTTACTTTTCTTTAAAATTCATTATTTGAGAAAAGTTTAAAGCTAATTTATCTGCGGTTTCACTTTTTTTATTTTCTGGTTAGGTTAGTTACAGTAATAGTTTAATCTTTTTAATAGTTTAGTAGTATAGTAGGTAATAAATAGTCATAGTTTAGTTTCTTATTAATAGTTTAATAGTAGGTAGGTACTTATGTGTCAATAAATTCACTATCGATGAGTTATTATTATTAGTAAACACTGGTTTCTTGGTGGTAAATACATTTATCGCCAACAATATAGTCACAATAATTGTTAAATATCGTGCGGCATGCGGTAGAACCCTGATATATCCGCCATTTGCCGCAATTGTTGAAAAAAAAATCAACAGTTAGGCATAGGGTTCTTAAGATAGGGTCAAGCGACCAGAAATCAGGATCAAAGATCATGAATTTATCAAGAGATAAGAATTTAAAAGCAAGTATAAACTAAAAAACAATAAATATTTATTTTCTAGATATCTACTCCCTGCAGTTGCTGTTCCATTAGCAATGCAGGGTGTGTTAAATGAAAACAGGACAGGAATCTTAATTTAATTTAAGAACCTATCTATGTAACCGTATCAATATCGTTATTCAATTCAATAACAATGGCGTAATAACATTGTAACTGTGCTCGGGAACGCCGATGAAATTCTCTTAATTATAAAATTGTTGGGTTTCATACTAAACTTAATGAATTTGCTTTTGAGGGTTTTGAGAAATAACAATTGCAGAAATAGTTAAAAAATAAATCACAATAAACTTAATTTTTACTACATACACACATCACGCCTGTATTCCCAAATTGCGTAGGCAGAGCTCACGAAACGTGATCTAGTCAAAACACGACTATTTTACACTTTCTCGCCACTTTTAGCATAACTTTAGGCTGAAACATTGATAGAATAGGTTTCATAGTGACAAGTTGCTAGCCTGACGTCTAAAACATACCGTAACCTATTTCCTTATTTGCCTCTTACGACATCCACGGAAGAAATGGAGAAGTGTTACTATATCCCGCCACCACACAGGAACAAAAAAAACAGCTGGCGATATAGTTTTAAATCACGTTCAGGTAAATGTAACACTGAGTAACACAAAACTGTACGGTAACGTCGACAACTCACTAAACCCAGCCTCAATCTCCAACGCTCCAACTTACTTTTTAATCACGCGCGTTAATTGAAAACCCAACTAGGTATTAATAGAAAAACATTCGAATTGCTTACCCACCTGCGGGGTCATCGACCTTCGTTGGCATAATGACCGGGCCCGTCGCTTCGCCGTCGCTGTCCGTCACTGGCAGAAGAGTTAATTTTCTCCATGCACTTAATTTAAAAAAAAAGTTATGAGAAAGGGACTCGGACCTCCAGGCTTAGATGCGCGCCCATCATCTTGTTTATCTTTAATTAGTTTGGAATAGCTGATTCACTGTTGTGAGGATGCGATAACAGAGCGGCTGTCCACCTACACGGGGTAGGGGTGTCCCGCGGATGCACTTGTTATGCAGGTATTTCTAATTGTAAGTACTAGGTAATTGTGAGTTAGTTGAGCGTTTTTGCCTAGTGCGTAATTAATTACCTACGTGAAGTATGAATATCGATTGAATACATTTTCATGGGAATATGCATCATTACTAGGTTAAAAATGTGTATTTTATTCTAATTAGTTCGTTAGTTAGATTATGGAAAAATATGAGACATGACGTGTTTTTTAGTTTATCAAATGATTAGACATCGACAAAGGTATAGAAACTACCAGGATGGGGGTTTGTGGCGTCACGCCGAAGTAAAAAATGTAGCACCGAATGACGTCACTCGAAACTTCAGAGCACTGTATCCCCGTCATTTCTTGTTTGTCAAATAAAACAAAAAACACGTGTACAATATTTTTTGGTAATCTACCTGATTGATCAAATCGTTTTTTTTTTAGTCAACTACCCAACTGTCAAAAAGTACTTTGTTTCTATTTACCAAAGTGCTACAACTCACTATTATTAACCCTATAAACGTCACACAAAACAAGTAAAATCCCAAATAAAAAAACGATTTCAACACGTCATAGTTGACATGCTCAACCCTAACACTAGCAGTTTATTGTTCCGCCCGTGTTTATCATAAACACTGGTGACGTTCCAAATGAGCACTAAGAACGTTACCATAACGCTGTGCTCGAAGATGCTTGAATCACATTCATATGTAAATATGAGCCTCGGGACCAGCCGAGCTCTCGCGACATGCTACGTTGTTTGTGAAACAGAATTCAGATTGTCTTTTGAAGTCACTAGCTTTTAAGGTAATGGTATTGAAAGCTACGTAAGCAATTTGTTCTGATAGTTCAAGCTTTTGATTTCGCAAAAATGCTTGTACAACTTAAAGTAGTTTTGGAATGGATTGACTGTTCCAAGTCTTAAGATTTCACTCTACTAAAATGCTGTAGTGATTTTACTCGCTTTGATTTTTAATTTCAACAGTATCGTACTGAGCAAATTGGTGTTTCAGAGCGCAAATGCTCCACTTTTATTAAAGTTCGCAGCGGGTAAATGACCGTCATGATTTATTAAAGAATTCCGCATAGTGCAAACTGGCCGAGTATGAACTTGGATGGAGCCAGTGCCTGTATCTCGGCGCGGAATATTAAAATTCTGTAGGAAGGCGGACGCAGCAGGTCCTAAGGCACAATGCACATTGTCAACGCATATAAAGATACACTGTTGCCTTTATAACACTATTGTGCTGCACCCTTGCAGTTTCTTTACAGTTTTCACGGCGTATTCTAGTGTTTTATTATTCATGTAACAACTGCCTTATGCGCACCTCCTTGTAATGTTAATAATTGAGGACTGCCGTGACAGGGAGATGTGGAGGCGAGGGTACGACTCAAGCGCGTAAAATTTATCATTTATACTTATTTCCTTTGTTTTATAAACTATAGTAAATCTTCGTTCCGAAAGCACAAATCGTGTTGCTCTTTTGATTTGCAAGTTTTTGCAGTAAAATATGCCAGTATTTAGGATCGGATTTGTTTAACATTAGGAAACAAAACCTCACACCTGAATACAAGTTGCTAGAGTGAGAAACGATAGTGTTTATTTAGATAAACTAGTAATTGCACCGATTGTAACTAGTCTATCTGATATAGAAACTTATTAAACATATTTCTCTTAACTATATTGTTCTCTTTATTGAATTAAAGTACTCAAATTTAAGTAATAAAATATACTCATAAACTTCGGCAATACTATGAATAACAATTTAATGTAATACGATCGTGCAGAAAATATCAAGTAACTCTATACCACTTATAAGTTATATTTTGAAAAAAGAAAGACTCATTTCGTCCATATTGCGTGGCATAATGCGTTGATATGACCGCTTGTTTATAGCTCATTGTTTCTTCTCAATAATATACTTAGCACTACATTTAAACATTTCATTCGATAAAGCTCGCATTGATCAAGTTCAATGCAAAAGGTCAAATGTATTATTGAATTTTTAAGTGACTCTGAGAAGAGAAATTTATAGTCCTTCTGTGCATTAATATTTAGTGTGTTGGAATTTAAAATGTGGATATGAAATAAACGTGATCGTCATTTCTGGGTAACATTTCAATGGCGTGAAATTTAAATGGTTTTTCTCTCCTACTTTAATGAACTAAACGTTACAGACGTATAAGTAGCGACAGTTTGCTAATCTGCTGCCTAAAACATACTTTAAACTAATAATCCTTTATCACCCTAATCGCCTCTTACGATAATCACGGAAGAAATGGAGTTTTATTTTGTGGATACCTACTACAAATTTCAACAAAATCAGTTCTCAGGATCCGTACGCAATTATAAACAGTAAGTAACTAAGTAAGTAGCACATAAAAAACTAAGTTTTTTCATAAAACCAACGATCTATCTATATTTATTTGCAACACGTGAATATAAAGACCTCACAATTTGTGAAATGCTACTTCAAAAATGTAACAGAAACAATAATTTTATGATTATTTTGGTATGTGTATAGGTATAGCACTTGACGCCAGAGCTCAACAGTTAAGTAGTAGGTAAATATCATAAATATGAAATAGCATAATCTAATATCGACACTTTCAGGTATCACCCAATACATCATCTTAACGACAACAGTCCCCCATTTCGGTTTAAATTATAGTAAAACTGTGATTTAATATTATTAAACTTAGATTTAAAACCACGCGTTATTGAGTCATTCACATTTATTTTCAACTGGAACCGTATTTGAATAACAAATTCGTCACTAATTAGGTGTTATGTGGTCAGTTAAAGAACTTATCTCTTGCATTTATCTCTGACTATACGGAGTATATCCACCGTGCTACCAACTAGTTTCCTTTAGTTTTTGTTGGAATATTCGTAGATCGTTCGGTCTTTTCCTAAAACCGGTAGCTATTAAGGAATTTTAAGTTTATTTAGTTTACCCAACAGAATACCTACGGCGTCCGAATATTTTTGTTTACCTTATCCAACCCGATGAAACGAAACTAAAGAAATCGAATCTCTCAATAATCCATTGAATACCTTTCACAGGTTGTAGCTTTCCTCGTCTGTTGTGACCACGCAATGGATGAATGTAACCTTTGATATCGGTTTCTGTTCGGTACTGGGTACTGGCATGGATGCTTTGGACGCATGTCGCTATTGTGTCCAGCGTGGAACAACGGTTTGCACTTACCGAAGCAAGCGGCCGCGAGCGCGAAGACGCGGCACTCATACTTTATTAAGAAGCTAAGTGAAGAGTTTATGGTTGATACAATTACAGGCAACGGTAATGAATAATAGAGGCGTGGACCCATTGTTTTATAATGAAGTCGATTTAAAGTAACTGTTTTCCTTATCACCTTTATTATGCATGATCAGTTGGACGTCGACATTCTTTTCTTTCGCACAATAAAATGATAGTGTTTAAAACTGGTTCACTGTTAATAATTAGTATAGTCTCATTCGCGTAGTATATGCCACATCTAGAGATGAGAAATTTAATAGCCATTATTTTAGTTTGAGAATTAAACATACACATTACATACATAAACATCACGCTAAGTTCTCTGCGGGATAGGTAGAAACAACAGAGCGCCACTTGTTTATGACATAGGTACTTCTCTCGCTTCATTTGCATTCATCTCTCTCCTCATACACATGCCTTACAGTTTCGGGTAACTCTAATTTGGCGATTCTACTTAATGATGTATATATTATGACATACATGTATCTGACTCCTAACAACTTATTGTATCATTTTGACAGACCTGCTTTCGCATCGACTTGAAATTAAAGTGCTGTCTTAACCCTACGTTCAGTAAAGCCCTTTCTTTACGGACACTTTGTGGAATGCAAAGCACTGTTCGTTATGAGACCCCAGAAGTGGGTATCGCTGGTTAGCAGAGTTGAAACTTTTACCATTACCCCCTACTTTTATTCCATTTTCACTGGAAAAACGTTGGAGCACTTTTTGCAAGAAAAAACTTTAATGGTATTGTGCCGTATTCATAATTAGACCACACGCGATTGTGTAAGGAGGTTGAAGAATTTAAATTCCAACTGTTCGTGGAAAAAGTTTATGTCGTTGTAATACTTTGCTACGTTTTGTTTTTGCAAAAAAATGTCTTTGAACGGCGTGCGCTTGTTCCCAGAAAGAGGCCGTGTCTGAAGCAAACCGAGCAATTTACGAAGTGTTACATCAAACTCACGTTCCTAAATTCATCTACTTGGGTGGGCCAGTTTGATAACCATTAGGGTTTTTGTTAGAATTTAATGATCGCTCTTAAGAGGTAATGGGTATTCCACTTGTTTGTTATTTTATCAGTGAGAGGAGGCGGACAACGTGACGTACAATGTGAGGCAAGCTAACAGAGTCCGGTTTTAAACAAAAACGTATCGCTACATTTATGACATTATTTCGCAAGTTTCTAAATTTCAGTTTTTACTTATCTGGATATTTGACGACTTTAATGTTATTAATAGATTACCCCAGTCTTGCCAAATGGAGTAGGAACAGAACACAAAACGTTGAGGACAAAAACACGCTTTTAACAGTTATATTATATTTACATACATACATACATATTCTCACGCCTGTATTCCCAAAAGGGGTAGGCAGAGCACATGAATTCAAAAATTCAGTGCCACGTCTAGCAATTTCAGGGTATGCAGATGGTTAAACGTGATATTGCAGTGACAGGTATATTATATTTAGATGTACCTATTATCTTATAAGTTGTTAACTTGTGGCTTTGATCATACCTTAACCTGTTTCCTTAATTTCTTAAGACTACTACCGAAAAATTGAGAGGTATAATTGTAAACCCAATTTCACATGGGTACCTCTGTTAATGTAAATTTGTCGTGAAACCACCACACGCTGAAAATGTTCTAAATTCCTCGTATTAAAAAAACTCTTAACTAGAGACATGTCTACATAGATAAACCAAAAGTCTAGTCTGAAAAGATGTATTCTCACAGCTACCGGTAACTTTAAACGTTGACCCAAAGCTTCCAAAGTGACACGAGAGCACAGAAAACTAGCTGGTGAATAGAAACACTATTTGTGGCACTTCTAGCAACGGAGACTCGTGTCGATATGCGACAAGTTGTAATTCTAGACGCATGGTCACGGAAAGTGTATTCTTTGTAAGATCTGCTTCAAACAAGCGATTTGGGTACGCGTTTTTTAATTTTTTGTCCACGGTTTGTATGTCTTAGGTGTGTTATACCTAGTTTGTTTACCTACTCACTGCTTTGGCACAAAGTAGGCTTTCTTTTTAATGCAAAAATAAACTACCACCCTCCACGCCAATTGTGTTAAATGTGGGCAAGCCCTGTTTGTTTAAACTTTAACTCAAATTTTGTGCTTCAAGTGCCACCGCAACGTGAAACAGGGATACCTATCCCATTTACAGGTGAATATTATTATTTAGACCATTAAAAATTGAAAAACCAAACCATTTTAACAAGAATTGTCGGAATACCTATTTCAATATTTTTGAAGATTTTTTTTCATCAACGATTTGTGTACAGTTTTGTGCACAGTAATGTTCTAATTTTAACCTTAGTTAGTAATCTTTATAGTATGTCAAATCCGAAGACAAATCGTATATCAGGAACGGCCACTAAAGTCGTGGTAAAATCGCATGTCTGCCCCATGCTTTATACGAAAGTGCATTCGTTGGTTTCAGGGTATCAGTTTTAAAACGGCCCTCCCTGACAGATGTTACCGTCAGCCGACGTGACTCCAATGTAAAACAACGCTTTGTATACCATTTCAAAATAGATCCAAGTGTTTTTTGTAAGATACACAGTTTTACGTTAAAATTGGAGGGATATTGAAATGAGAATCGTTGAATAGGCGAGTGTGAAGGCGTACAATTTAAACTTATAGGTGTCTAAGTAAATGGGTAAAGGTAATTTTGGCGACATGCTTGCAACTTTAAACTAAATTTAAACCTATAATTGTACTATACGTCGCTACGAATCTGTAACAAGCTTCATTTCTTCTGTCTACCCCATTTGGGAATACAGGCGTAATGTACCATCGAACCAATTGATTACTGACCCACCATATAACCCATTCACAGTGAACGTCATAGTGACAATGCATTGCTTGGCAAAGCAAATCATTATGACGTTTATTGTGACAACGTTCTGCGGTGGGTCAGGAATCAGTTGGTTTGATAGTATGTATGTAATGTTGAGCAACGGATTGGCACGATTAGATGACGATGATATGCACGGATCATGGATGATCATGGATGACGGTGATGATATGGATGTTCACTAAGTGAATACGAGATCTTTAAGAGATATTGTTATTGTTTCGTTACTTAGTCACACGCCAGTTCAGGATAATGAAGAGTCCTCTTGGATCGCTACCACGACGTATATCCCGCTGCAAGAAGCATCGGTGCTACCTTGCACTGTAGGGAAGTTGATAATATGACAGCCGAGATAATTTTTGCTGGTGTTCCTTGTAAAAAAAGGTCTGATCGTCTATAGCTCATTAAAAAATCTAGTCCTATGTTCTTTCTCAAGGCGCCACTTTGACTTGGATGAGTTAATTCTGAATCCGTGGCTTAGTAGCGTAAGTGTGAGTACAAATATTTACACTCTTACTTTTCTGATAAGGTGATAACATTATCTTAATTTAGCTGTAAAAGATAAGCCAGAGAGCTTCAAGATAAATGTCAAATTAAGTCTTTGTCGAGGGTCTATAAGGCAAGATGTATTTTTTTAAACTTTATTATATAACAGACTGAGTCTGATCACTCTGATCTAACAGAATTCCGATTTTCTTGTGATATTTCTTAGGAAGGCCTCGATAGCTTGTATAACAAACCAAGAACTAGACGTCGTAGAAGGATAGTTTTAAGCGGACTGAGTATTTTTTCAGGTAAAATATCCAATATTCCGTGTGGTGTCGGGTTTAGAAAAACACAGCTCCATTTCTTCCGTGAATGCCGTAAAAGGTGACCAAAGATAACTAGTTTTAGGTATGCATTAGGCGATAGACTGCATCCTGTCACTATTGTACCTATTAACTTGAAACTTAGAAATATGGTAGAAGTGGCTGCAAAGTGTATTATGTAAATAATGAAATAAAAAACTATCGATAGACCAGCTATTATCGCTTGAAAATCTGTTTTAAAGTAAAAGCATACATTGCATGCATATCGATTCACCGTTTGAAGAACTACAGTGCAGCCAGACTGACGTTTTAAAAATAAACCAAACCGGAATAACGTCATTTGATCCAACAAATAGGCATTCAAGATAAATTAATTAAAGTGCCGAGAGAGATGCGCAATAAAAACACGGTAATTTGAATCGTTTACTAGCAACTTTATTGTTTATATTCGTTATTAATTGTGTTGAATATTTTACGGATACGTCGAGTTATAAATAAAAATCGAGATCGCGAGGCGGTACGATGCAATTACTAACCCGTATCTCGATTCGACTTTCAGCTATGCGATTGGAATCATGTACGTGCCTTTCATATGGATTAGCGGGGAGTGTAATTAATTTCTCAATAATTTGGCCGCTTTGAGATAAAATTTACCGGCCGATCTGACAGGACAAGGATAAAAACTCGTAAATAAATTTTTGGTTACAGATAAATGAGTAAATAGGTACCTACTTTAACACCGGTCTAAAAAAAAAGAGTTTGTTAAAAGAATTAATCACATACATACATCACGCCTGTATTCCCAAACGGGGTAGAGCACACGGAATTAGCATTCTTGGTGTTGCCTATGTAGCCATAGGCAACACCAAGACTATTTCACGTTTCGTGGCCACTTGTAGCATAATTACTGTTATTGGCTTTGGGTTGGGAGGTAATAGTGACAGGTTGCTAGCCTGTCGCCTAAAAATCACTTAATCTAATTCCTTAGTCGCCTCTTACGAATAGCGCTCAAATAAATAGAGTTCATATTCTGAAAAAATGCGTATTTGTTTAAAGTGTAATCACTTAAGTATATTCCGTCAACTATGTTAATATGCTAAATTAGTAAAGCTAAGTTAACGTTTCACGAGCTCTGGCTATGCATGTTCTCGTATGTATAGTCTTATAACATAAACGTGTAACTAGCATTTCATGCGAATTACATAGACTAGTTTACTTCAAAAATGACAGTTGCTAAACTGATTTAATTTAGTGAACCAACATGAATTCAAATCACAGTCCGAACTGGATGGAGATCGATGTCGTCCCATTACCAATATGTTCGACGTCTCTAAAGAAGATGAATTGGGCAACGGCGATTTATATCAATCGTTGTAAATGATTCCTGGCTATCCCTTGCCGTATATCTAAAAACTATTAGGAGTCTTATCTGTGCATTGAATGCGTGGCCAAATTTTACTATTGTTACCGTATGGTATTCAAATAATGATCATTGGTTACCGTAACTTGTTTATTAACTTTTTTTTTTCTCATTATGAGACGTTTTAAGCTATAGTACCCACACTGGTCCAGTGCGGAATGGGACTTTCACAAACAATATTGAATAACTTAGTGGCTTTTTGCAGGTCTTTTTACAATGTTTTCCATCACCGCATTGCTCGAGGTAATTTTCAAATTCGCAATTCGAACTTACAATCTGAAACTTCAAAAGTGTCTAAGATTCACACCAACCTACTGGGACTCGACAGGGTTAGTTAGGTAAAACATCTCTTGTGTATTTTTAGTTTTCTTTTTTATTATCTTGTTATCAGTAGGTTTTTCACAGATTGACGATGATTTCATCGTAACAATGAGGTCAATCTTCCTTGTATTTTTCAGATATTAGCTTTGTTCAGATCTTACGTTAAAGAGTCACATTTTTACCATATTTTCACCCAAGGCGCGCAGTATCAACACAGGGGTGCCGTCCTAATAACTTTTTTTTTTCATTTTAAGTATCTACGAGCGAATCTAGGCTCGACTGGATCACAGAGTGCAAAATGCTGTTTGGAGACGGACAAAATGGCGCCCACAGCGGGGGTCTCATAGCTCGCTCGCAGCACTTTGCCAAATGCGCCTAGGATCCGGATTTGCTCGCATTGCCCGGATAAAGAAAGCTGGGCGTCACACGGTAGGCTGTTTTTCGCGATAGCATTTGTTTTGTTTGTCTTGCAGATAAGTAAGTGACAGTTAAGTGTATTTGCTGTCAGCGGTTCCGTTATTGTTCCCACAGCTAGAAAAGGATCCCGTTTCATCACGTCAGTGATAATTATAATGATGAGTTTAATGACATTATAAACAACAATTTTGACGGAATTATGTAGTTGAAGTTTTTAATACAAACATGATCTGTTGTGCCATGTTTTTGCTATTTTTAGGGCTCCATACCTCGAAAGAAAAAAAGGGAACTCTTATAGGATCACTTTGTTCATCATGTTGATCGTGCCCGTCTACCTGCCACGACTCAGGGACTTGGGTAGGTACAGCAACTGCAAAGAAAAGTAACGTAATAATTAAACTTATGATAACGTAGTAACATAGTAATGAAACATTGTATGTATTTCTCTGCAGCTAACTGTACTATGCCGTTATACGTAGACAATAATAATTATTGTAGACGTCTATTAGCAAGCTTATGAAGTGATGACAAAGTTTCAAACAAAAAATATAAGCCTGATACATTATTACCGACACGCAACGGTGTGAGACGCAGCTAGCTAAATCTTAAAGGATTCGGGAAAATCTACTAGTTGTACACATCGCTCTATGAGTCATGGACAACGAAATACTCTTACGTGATTGATTGCGAGCGCTTTCGTGTGGATTTTATGTTTTGATAAAATATGAACCGAAAAATATGAATGGTCTTTGATACGGCGTATGTAAAGAGCTTTGCGTTTTCATGTTGCATAGTGCTTTGATTTTGTTATTAAATATACTTTCCGTCTGATGTTTTTAAATGGGCGATACGTTTATTTATAAAATAGATCATCATGCATTCATAAACTAAACATGTTTTAAATTAGAATGAAAGTTTAGGAACATTGTTATTTTTTTCTCAGTAATAAATTTAACCTTTTGACCGCCAAGGCGCGAAGTGAAACGCTGTGCACCTAACGCCAAAGACGTGAGTCGGCTCTTAGATAATGCTTGTTTTTTTTCGAATGGTCCTGTATTATTTTATTTAAATTAGGTATAAAATAACTTACACTACCTATAAATAAAGTAAACCTAGAAAAAATATTGCAGCAATTTATATTTCAGTTCTTTCGCAATAACTTCGACGCGCCATTTAACGTCGTGGCGTCACGGGCACTGACTTGCGATGACGTGATATGGCGTCTTTGGCGGTCAAAAGGTTAACAACAAATTACCGTGAAATTTACTCTTAATACGGATAACTAACGTCATGAATATAGTTTTGATCGACACGTTTTGTGCTTCTCCGTAGCTCTTCATCTAGGAGCCCTTCATACCGTGCCTAAAATTCCTTTCGTTTCAATCGTCATTTAAGTATATTATCGTCTAATATGTCACATTGTAAAGGCCTGTCCACACCAGCTCCTGTTTTCTATTCCAGTGGGCTAGATGACGATGATACTTAGGTAAGTCACTTAAACCGCAAGCAAAAGCCCGTAAGCATTCTCCTTCTCGTTTTATAGCTTAACTCACACTGTTCTCATTAAGGGGCCAATCGTGTAAAGAAGCAAAGTGAGCTTTTCTCTCAAGCTCTTTACATGCCGTAAATACTTGGACGAAATATTTGGACGAGCGAAATCCTTCGGACGTGCGCGCGGACTAAGTGAAGTTGCGTGTACGCCGTCGAATAGATCTACTTTATGGCGGTTTTTGTCTTAACAACCATTTAAATGCAAGCTCATCGGGGAAAGGCGTAAATTGCGATCAAGAAAGCTTGTTTGAACTAAGGTGGTATTTTATACTGTTCTGTGTTGAGCTGTTGACGTTAGGTCTAAATAATAACGTGCTTAAAGGATGTAAAACAGGAAAATCTTTGTTTTGTATTGTTTTAGTTTCAAAATTTCGCTACTATTGTTAAATCACTCGCCTGGAGCAGTTTACATCCATAACTCGAGAGCTATTTAACTATAGAAAATATATTTTTTGGACGTTTGGCTTAATAATATGGACTATATGACTGTGTTTTTTACGTTGAAGATATTATTTTATATCATGTTTTTAATAAAAAAAATCACTACTCTAAACAAGATTTACTTTGTTTAACTGACCAGTCTCGAGAACCTGTAAAGCCTAATCTTTACAGCAAAAAAATTTCAGATTTTTTTAACTAACCATTCAATTCAAGCACGAGATTCACTTTAGCAATACCTATCGTTCGTTTCAAAGAGCTGTTTAAAAATGTAAACCAATCAATCTGCGCACCTCGAGCCCTGGAAGGATAAAGGTTAATTTAAAACAAGAGCACTATCGGATCATAACTGCCATCATCCGGTGCAGGGTTACCAGAGAGAAAATTTAAAAGCCGTGTGCATTTTTTTTCATTATTGTAAAGATGCATCGCGACTGCATAATGTTAAGAATTGCACTTCTGTTTGTGCATTAAAGTTCACATTGTGAGGCTACAATCACAATTTCTTAAAAAAATAATCAGATTTATTTACAAATCTCGGGAAGCTAATCATTGTAAATTTTTAGTTAGTTAAATTTTTATCTCAGCCTTAAAAAATCGAAACCAATCGCAAAACTCTAATTGTTTGAATGTTTTTTTCTTTTTCTTGGCATTATAACTAATAGGTACGCAGATCTAATATCCCCAAATTATTAACACTATTCCCAGTATTGTTGCGACTAGTTCAACTAAAATAGCTAATGAGAATAAATGATGTTGTTGTTGTTAACCTTCATTCATCTTCTTCCTAGAAAGTATTTGGTCAAGAAATCCCTCAATTTCATCTATGCAACACCGAAATTCCTACAAAATCAACGATCACCGCCTATAGCAACCCTATCCTCAGCAAAATCGCCCATCGCCCGAACATAGTGCGCCCACAAAATTGCTATTCGTTAAGTAAATAAGTAATTTAACAAATCAGATTTTAAGTGGCGTGTCGGCGTAATCTTTGCTCAGATCAAATTAACTTATGCGCTCGCTCCCTTACGTTTATTTGAGCATAATGAGCAGTAATAACTAACTAGGAAACGTGCTCGTATAGTTAGCATGTAAATTAAGCTGTGTGTGCTGATTTCGGAGCGTCGTGACGGCGGGGGTGGCTTATTGACGTCGTTTAATGGTTATGGGTGTAAGGCGTTGATATAGTTTCGGGCATGCTGCGATAATGTTGTAGCGCCGACAGTTTATATATTTTCAGCTACTTTTCTACTAATTGGGTGTTTAGTGTGCTTTGACGAACTGTCTCACTTTATTAAGTGAATCCTGTTTTTAAATTAATCATTTTTTTTTTCAAATAAAAGACATCACGTTCGTATTCCCCAATGGTGTCGGCTGAGAAGCTGACATCCTCCGAAGAAATTGAGTGGTATTATTGTTCTAAGCCGACACCACACGGGTAAAAAGTCACATACAAGAACTTAATTTAAACAGTTGCTCATCGCCTCAATATAATCCAAAGGCCACGTTTCCATGCATTCTAACTGCGCGTCCTTGCTAACCGTACGTAACGTATGATTAAATTTTAAATTGCTCGGCCCACACAGGCAGCTCTCAATGGCCTATCGCGTCGTGACGCGCTTTAGTCTAGCATTTACCCTGGACATGAAGCTTCTATCCCGTTTACTCCCGTATGATTAGAGAAGGATGGATTTTATACGACTACCAATTCGCGTACTTACTAGCCGCCAAGTCTTCTCCTAAATAATCCGCTATCAGCTTTAAAATATCTCCCGTCGGTGTCGCGTTTATCAGACGCAAAAAAGGGTTGATTAATTGTGTCCATTGGTATTTAGATAGGTGTTTGCTTGTGCTAAATGAGTGACTGTCTGCCGGTGGATACTCGTAGCACAAAACAAACAGAAGTCAATCAAGTTTATGTTTAAGCTTACTTTACTTTTCATACCTACGCTCGGCGGTCGTCTTAAGGTCACAGCTCACCACTCTCACACGGTACCCGAATCTCACCGCCTGTCGTTCGGCATCCACTCGTTGTTGGCAAGTGGTCCACGGTTGGACCTCGCGTGCCATTTCCGAGTATTCTACCAGCGTTTGGTCTTTAGAAACGTTTAATAGAAGCGTTGCCAGCTCGGTTTAGGCGAGGCAAGCGTACCAACAGCGAGCTATCATCGCGTGGTCCACGAACTCGCAATCGGTGCGTGGTCCACTCGCGGTCACCTGTCTGTGGACCACTCGCAGTCGGCGCGTGGTCCTTTCGCAGTCGACGCGTGGACACCTCGCTACGGAGTTGATGTAGTGAGCGCATGCCCATACAAGTTCATATAAAGAATACTAACCGCACAAGGCGAGGTGGTGCTGAGTGGGTGCCGAAAGCTGAGTTTAGGGATGTTAATTAAGGCGTATGCATCTAAAACTATTCTGGTAGTGGCACTTGTGTCATTTAAGATACTTGTTACAATGTCACAGTAGTTACGCTTAAAAAGTTGCAGAACCGTTCACAAACGCGCGACTCAACGGACGGCAACCGGGGCTGGTCCCAAGTTCCCAACTGTTCCGAGATATTGTGTCTGTAAATGATGCCGGAGTGCGTTACCCCAGCGCACTTTGTATGGAGGCTTCTGTATCTACCCGTGTTTTGTGTTCATGTTAGCAAACTTTGTTTAACATTAAAGTTACTTACATTCGAGTGTGATTTGCGTTTGGTTCAAAATAAACAGCATAAAATTTTTAATAAAAAAACGCTTTGATCTTAACCTTTTAATTACCATGTGGTTGAAAAAAGGCGACTGAGCTTTGTATTAACGGAAGTAATTGAACAGACGCTATTAATGCATAAACGCATACCCTAGTCTGTTACAAATTGATAACAATTAGAATTCAATTATATCGATTAACTCCTAATTGGAATCTGGCTCTGTGATTGCACAGGGTGTACAGCGACATATTTAATTATTGGTAGGTACTCCGTACTAATGCAATTCATAGATAAACTGACAAGGAATATTATTATGTACTACAGGGTGTCCCGTAAGTATTACGACAAATTTTAAGGGAAATGGGTACCAAATACAAAAATGTGCTGCCGTTTTTGAGATATTCCATTTTTTTTTTCAAAAATGTGTACCCATTGTCTGTTCTTATATTGTTTAATTATCATTTATTATTTTTGGGTGCTAAATAAACTCGAATAAAATACATTAAATAAGCCAGCCTGAACAGAGGCACAACTAGTCTTAGCTATAAGAAGCTATTTGAGCTAAGGCTAGAATGGCCCTTCGAACAAAACTGTTCAGGCTGGCTTATTTTTGGCGTTCCTTCCTTTAGTAGATTTTAATGATTTTGTTAATTCTATAGACCAAATCATAATTTTAATAACGAATTAGAACAAAAGAATATCATCTCTCATTAATTCTGCAAACAATCTCAACCTCTGCAAATGAACAGGCACTAAAGTACCGCAAAAAGGACTAACTCGTTCAAAACTCCCTCATAAGACCACTCGTAAACATTCCTAATTAACCCATCACTGTTTCAGGTACAGCGTAATCAGTAAACACCCACACTTGGCCAATTCTCCCGTGTTTAGTCATAAATGTCAGTCAAAATGGATTACCGCAGGCTTTGCCGGTATGCGCTGGGATGATCGGCCCGGCACAAAGGCATGTGAAATTAGGATTTGTCGTTCATTAATAAGGTTATTGCAACGTGCAATATGCTGGGCTGGCAAAGAGTATGGCCTGGGAATTGATTGGAAGGTAGATGGTACTATGCTTTGATATCTAAAAATTTCGGATTGATGCTGGCGATGTGAACTAACAAGGTTATGTCTGACGTTCACTAGGTTACTAATTTAAATACATATTAATTCACGCACTTTTACTAATTCGTACATACTTAAACTCGTATTTCATGTTTCGTAGCCTACTTATTCTGGTTTTTTTTTTAAGTTTTAAGTGAAGAAGTATAATAGTGACAGGTTGTTAGCCTGTCGACTAAATTATACATTAAACTATTCCTTAGACGCCTCTTACAACGTCCACGAAAGAAAAGGAGAGCTGTAATTTTAAACTCGACACTAGACGGAAATACTAGTCTTAATACTGAAAAAAAAACCGCGTGGAATCTGGCACTGCGGGCCGAACGCATATCAAGATAAATCAGAAACAGTTTTTGTCTGCAGATTAAATCCAATTAAAATAAATAAGTACTTAAATAATATTTGTAACAGATAATGAAATTGCTAATAAAGTTATTATGCAACAAGTTCCAGGATCCTTTTGATTTGATTCTTACCGTAATTAAGAGACATGGAAGCTTGTTTTAAAGTTTTATTCCAGTAATAATGTTGGAACGGCGTAAGCTCCGTACATCGACTAATTAACTTGAATGACAATTTCATTTCATTTTACTACCTGTACCGAACAAATATCATTTAATGATGTAAGTTTTAATTATTTCATTAACATCAGGCGGCTTTTATGCTTTTAATATCTAACTCTATAATATCAAAATGAATCGCTTAATGTGTTGCTAAGCGCAAATCTCGGGAACAACTGAACTTTTTTTTCTGATTCTGTTTTAAGAGTATTCTTTGAAGTACGAGGCTGGTTCTTACGCTAACAAAGTTTTCAAAAACAATCCAAGGCGATACGAAGTTATCCGGGTCACCTAGTAGGTATTTAATTTAGGCATCTACTTCAATCAAAACCTAGAAATCAAAATCTAAACCTAGGGGTTTAGGAACCCGAATATTCACGAAAATAGGGTTGAAGATGCTAGGACACCATGTCAGGATAGAAGCGTATAGAGCTCTGTAGTCTCTGTCTATCTCACAGGGAACAGGTATTGTTGGATGAATTCCAATTCCATTCCAATAGTGATAGATACGCTAATTGTACGGTAACCAGAGTGCAATGTTGGCTCTCGAATCATATCTACTTAATCCTAGTCCTGACATTTAAAGATATTCTAACAAATCCGTTAAAACCTTTAAAATCTCAATCCTAGTATTATGTCCTACTTCTACCTCTCAGAATGCGTTATCCATGTCACTTGTACTGTGTCTAATCTGTTTGAATATTCTTTGCCGTATTACGTATACCCTGGATACGAGTAATCCAATAAAGCGATGATTTCCTAATCCAAGGCAGTGAGGCGCCTCACCGACGTCATGAGCCGTATATTACTTAGCTGTGAGGCCACGCATAAGGCTTTGACTTTACTACAATGATGGCACGAAATACTCGTATAATGGCATGCCATACTGTTGGGAATCGTAGTAAGTAGTAAATAGAAAAATTGATTTTCAAAAATGGTTTGTATTAATTTACAATATACATGGACAGTTCTCTTTAAGGCAAAAATTGGAATGTGAAAGTTCACAGGTAGAATCCGCTCCCGCCGCTTCAGTCCCCTCAGATATCCTGCGTTTCGTTCCAACATGCCCGCCCACGTTGAAAACTGGGTTTTCAACCAATCTAATCAGTCGCTAGTGACTGGTAGTGGACAGATCTTGCTGAATGAACGCCGAATGATCCCTGACGTGGTCCGTATATCAGCAACGCGGTTGATGCCGTCTGTTCCCGGAATGACCGCGACAATCCTGCCAAGCTTCCATTTTAAAGGAGGCAAATTGTCTTCCTTGATCACGACCAAAGTATTGTTTTTCAGCTGGCCCTTGGTTTGCTTCCATTTGCTTCGCTCTTGGAGCTCTGAGACGTATTCTTTTTGCCATCGGGTCCAAAAGTGTTGCTTCAGCTGTTCTATGCGTTGGTATCTCGTTAAGCTTGGATAATTGGCGTCCTTGAGACATCGTGTCGGAAGAGCGGTAAGTGGTCGTCCGATTATAAAATGACCGGGAGTTAAGGGTAGCAGGTCAGAAGGGTCATTGGACATAGGAGTAAGAGGACGGGAATTAAGTATAGCTTCTATTTGACATAAAGTGGAGCTAATCTCCTCATAGGTTAAGTGACAATTACCCAAGACTCTAACTAGGTGATGCTTGGAGGATTTCACCCCCGCTTCCCATAATCCACCAAAATGGGGCGAATATGGCGGTATAAAATGAAATTGAATGCCTAAGTTGGCTGCAGATTCTGATAGGTGTTTCGCGCTATTTGCAAGAAATCGTTTCAAATCGTTGTATGCTCCTACGAAGTTTTTACCATTATCGGACCAAATGTCTGATGGTAAGCCACGGCGGCTAATAAAGCGGCGCAAAACTGTCATGTAACCTTCTGCAGACAAGTCACTACATAGCTCCAAGTGAAGGCATTTGGTTTTAAAACAAACGAATATTACGATATACATTTTAGCAGGCTGTCCTCCGCGGCCCTTGCGTGTAGCGGCTATTATTGGGCCCGCGTAGTCAACACCGACGGATTCAAAAGGAAAACCTGGCGTCACTCGCGCCGACGGTAAGCTGCCCATGAGTGGTGCGACAGTGGCACCTCGCATTCGAGTACACAATATACATTTATGGTAAGTGGAACGAGCCTGTGCTCGGCCACCTATGGGCCAATAAGCAGTCTTCACGTAGGATAGCATGGCTTGCGGTAAAGCGTGCAACAGATGGATGTGAACAAATTCAAAATAAATCTTTGTTAAATAGTGTTTATTGGGCAGAATGATCGGATGCTTTACGTCAAAGTTATAAGGTGAGTTATTTAGCCGGCCATCCACGCGCATAAGTCCTTCGCAATCAATAAATGGGTTTAATTTTGTAAGTGGGTCCTTATTATTATTAGATGCATTATTTTTTATTAAATCATAAGACGGAAAACTCTCAATTTGTGCTAATCTTATAAGGACAGCCATGGCCGCCTTCATCTCATGGGTACTAAGAACACCCTCGTATTTAGTTTTCTTATTTCTAATATTGTTGATAAACCGCAACACGTAGGCAGTTACTCGTTTAAGTTTAGAAAAACTGGAAAATTTATTTAAATTCAATGCTGACATTGGACCAATTGTTTCGTCTATGGCTACAGTTGAAATTACTTCGGCATTTAGTTCGAGATTGTTGTCCTGAGAATAGCGATTGATTGGCCAGTCTTTTTCTTCGTGTCGTAGAAATTGTGGACCATTCCACCAAATATGAGCATCCGCAATATTATTAGCGTTAAGGCCACGTGACACCAGATCTGCCGGGTTCTCCTTTGTTGGTACGTGCCTCCAAGACCAACTGCCTGTAATTTCGAGTATATCGGCTACGCGATTTCGTACGAATACTTTAAGCTGGCTTGGTAACATTCTAAGCCACCCTAACACTATCATGGAGTCAGTCCAAAACGTACAACTGTCTACTGTCATACGTAGGGATGCTTGTGCTTTCCTATAAAGTTGAGCTCCAATCAACGCTCCGCACAACTCCAACCTAGGTATAGTCACTGGTTTAATAGGAGCTACTCGGCTTTTTGCCATCAATAACTTGGTAACTGTACCTTCGGCTGTAGTTATACGCACATACAGACAAGCGCCGTAAGCTGTTTGAGACGAGTCTGTGAAAATATGGAACTCCCTTCGTGTCGCGTTTCCGATGACGCAACGAGGGATTCGCAAATGGTTTAGCTCTGGCATTGATGCTAGTATGATATGCCATTTTTGTGCAATATCTTGTGGAACCTCGTCGTCCCAGGATAATTTAGCTAGCCATAGTTGCTGTAATAGAATTTTGCATTGTATAATGACTGGTGATACAAGCCCCAGGGGGTCAAATATTTTAGCAACTGTAGACAGAATGAGACGCTTTGTTACCTTTGGATCTTTATTGCTTCCTAAATCGAGAGTAAAGAACAATTCATCTGTACTGCCTTTCCAACCTAGCCCTAGCGTCTTGGCATCATCAAGATTGCCTAAATTGAGACTAGTGACACCTTCACTAGATTCACTAACGAGACTTGGTTCGTTAGAACGCCATTTGCGGAGGTACATACCAGCACCTTTCAAAATTTCCGATACCTGACGAATATTGTCTTTCGCTTCGTGGATAGTGTCAGCTCCTGACAAGAAATCGTCCATGTAAAAATCATTGGCAATAAATTCAGCTAGTTTTGGATCTGCACACTCCAGAGACAACTGTTTAAGGCATCGTACGGCAAGGAATGGCGCGCTCGCGGTACCGTAAGTGACGGTGTTCAACTGATAGGTACTCAAAGGTTCAGAAG
>BHDV01010800.1:230565-268221 GCA_005406045.1 Adoxophyes honmai
AAATTGGAATGTGAAAGTTCACAGGTAGAATCCGCTCCCGCCGCTTCAGTCCCCTCAGATATCCTGCGTTTCGTTCCAACACATACTGTCCTTTGAAACGGAATTATCTTGAATAGATGCGTTATAAGTGCTGAAAGCGTTGCAGCAGTCAGTCGTGATTACGCCAAAATGAATTAATTTTGTCTAGTGTCGGGTTAAAATAACACAAGGTCTTCCGTGGATGTCGAGGCGACTAAGGAAATAGGTTTAGGTATGCTTTAGGCGACAGGCTAGCAACCAGTCCCTATTATTACCTCTTTCGTCTGTTTTAAACCTGAACTCATAATAGAAGTGGCAGCGAAAAGTGAAATAGTCATGATTTTATCTATGTCACGTTGCATATGCTCTCTGCCTACCTCATTTGGAAATACAAAGGAATATTTAGGAAATGACCCCTTCTATCGGCCAAATTACTTTGGCACACAATGCGGCCAACACCCTGTACATTATTTTCACGGAATTAAAAAGTTGACATTTAACCAAACGTATTAACGGTACGGAGAAGGTTATTACCGCGCTTGTATGTAAGAACTATTTCTGGTTTACCATTCGCGCATAGGTACTCTGCAAGCAGGAAAGCAGTAGCTTTCCAAAAAAAACTGGGGCCTATTTTAAAATCTAAATATGAAGAGAATGCTGCTTCTACCGTAGCGACACCCACACGCATTACCCAACGTCCATATATTTCCAAAGATATTGTAAAAACTCTTGCATATTTCGAAATAGGCGCCCCTCAGTAAAGGGGTTGGTCTCAGAGGCGTAGAGTTGCATAATTTGGAGACAAGCAAAGTGGGTTCGCTTGTAGCACGCACGTGACTCTATTCCGTGATACATCCGAACATTTGGAATGTGTTCTGCAATAAACGTCTGAATATTAAAAGTAAATAATGTTTAAGCATTTTTTTATTTAGTTCACTGATTACCAGATAACCCATCGTTTAAGATGATACAAGAGCAAAGATAAAATATTTAAAACATCATAAAATATGTATATAAAGAAATTGATGTCGTAGGATAAATTGTTATAGTAGGTAATCAATATAATGAAGCCCCTAAGATGCAAACATTTAAAATACATACATACATCCTTTCCTTATGCCTGTTATTCCAAGAGGGGTAGGCAGAGCACATGAATTCAAAAATCCAGTGCCACGTTTAGCAATTTCAGGGTTACCAGATGGTTAAACGTGATATTGTAGTGACAGGTTCGACTCTTACGACACCCACAGAAAGAAAGGGGGAGGTGCCATTCTAACCCGGCACCACACGGAAATTATAATATCAGATGTTGAATAAAAATGGACAGAGATTGAAAACTGACAATCACAAAAATAAAAATGATGAAGCCCCTATGACGTAACATTTTAGAATACACCGGTCATAAAAAAAGGTACAGAAAACATTTTAAGACGTTTTTAAAACAATAAATCTAATCCCAAGAGACTAGACCCTAGCCAAAATTAGCTACAGGATAATGCTTCCTAAAAATACTCTAAATTAATTATCAAAATATCAAAAGCACCTGCTTCCTTTAAATGAATTTTTAAAACATTGGGAATTTTGAAGACTTTTTAAGTCTCTAGACAATTTTAATAAATTAACAGTTAGACAGCGGTACAGGAAACTGATTTCTGTAGATCCCATATCTGGAGCAATTATTTCGTTTAAAATGCAAAGCTCAGATAACGTGACTTTAGACAAGTCTTACTAAAGTTTCTTGACCATTTTAGAGTAATCCCCGTGAGATAACGATTCAAAACAATACAATTACCTACATTCAAATCAAAAATATACAAACTGGATTTTGTAAAAAGAAAGATATAGCTATCTATGTAAGAAAAACTACACAAATAATATGGTTTTAATTTTTCGATTTGTTAATCCTGAAATGTTGCTCTTAATCTTGTGTTTCCTCCATTATTATACGATGTCAATCTGAGTCTTGAGTGACATACATTTTGTAATAATATTGGAATAACAGCAGTCATAAGTAATGGCACTGGGTTTTTGAATTCACGTGCTCTGCCTACCCCTCTCGGGAATACAGGCGTGAGAATATGTATGTATGTATGTATGTATAAGTAATATTTTCATAATAAGTACTTAACTTAAGATTCGACCAGAATTCTTTTGACGATTGTATGTAGGTCATTAGTGAAAAGTAATAAGGAATTCTTGTTATCTACAATATAAAAGAAAAAATACTTAACTGTTTACTCCATCCGTTAGAAGTATAAAAAATAACGAGAATACTATATCAAGAAGTTTTAAGTGACGTGACTACTGAGTTCGCAAAAATAGTAAAAGAGTGATGTTAAACTTCAAATCCGGAAATCTGATGAAATTCATCGATTTTCAATTAGGGGAGAGGGGGGGCTAGATTTAACAGGGGTAAGTATTAACAAGCTAAATTTAATAACTAAATTTTTCTTTGTAACTGTCGTAATAAATGAAATGCTCACTTTAATCATCATCCCTTTTGATCTGTATAGAACGTCCACACGAAACGCAGTCGTAGTTATTCCAAACACCCCAAACAAAGCGCGATTAAAACCAACGATTTGTTCTCTCAATCAAAAACCACGCGATAACCTTAATCCCTTCACACGTCAAAAGCCAGAAAAGTAGGAAATACCAGTCGCACGCCCACAATGTAAATACTCGCTTATCTCTCCCGGAGCCGCTCATCAAGGGAAATATTTACTAAACACAGAATTACGGGCACCTCGGTCGAGATAAAAGTCGAGATTGTGCCTAATTAACTGGCGTTACATGGCTTATTAAATCAGGAGTAAGGTGTTGGCTTTTGATTTGTCATTAACTATCAACACAGGAATATTATCGAGTGTGCGTAGTTCTTTTGAGGCTGCCGAGCTGTCGGTTGATATCTTTAAACAATATTGGTATTTTTATCTCTAGTTGAATTAAGCTTGATACGAGGCGTACTGTATTTGAAATATTCAAACATGATAAATCAGAATTGACGTTTTCAGCATATAATTACCGCTTGGCATGAAAGTGGAATACGAATTAATCTTAATCACGTTTCTCAGCGGAAAATTGGTTAGCACCTTCATTTACAGTCTAAATTATCCTGTAACAACAAATAATCACAATGCCATGCTATTACTGCTACCGGCAAGTACTTTGAATTCAAACGTGCATGTTGTAAAACCTCATTACACTTAGAGGCGCAGAAAATTATTATCGATGTGCTTCCAAACCCCATTACTCGAAGTGACGGGGCCTATTCAGTCACACTGCAACTTGTGACTTGCTAAACATCGCAGATAAAATACAGATAAAAGTAACTACCTTATTTTGATTTACTATTTATGCATGGAGTTAAATAGAAATCCCATGTGGTGTCGGCTTTAGAATAGTACCTACCTCTCCATTTCTTCCGTGAATGCCATAAGAGGCGACTAAGGAAATGGGTTTAGGTATTCTTTAGCCGACAGGCTAGCAACCTGTCACTATTATAACCTCTTCCATCTGTTTTCAAACCTAAAATGATACTAGAAGTGGCTGCGAAGCGTGAAACAGACATAATCATGGTTATGTCTATTTCACGTTTCGTGTGCTCTGCCTGCCCCATTCGGGAACATAGGCTTGATTATATGTATGTCAAATATAAATAGCTCTCAGAAATAGTTTCATTTTGCGTCTAAAATAGACTGCAATTGTCTATAACTTCAGTAATAATAGAAACAGTGACTATTTCTTTTGACTAACAGCCTCGTCACGCATATGACTTAAATATAGCCTTATGACGGGTCAAAATCAGCCTTTTATGTTATATAGGGCTTACTACTTACGCACTTTCCGTTCGACTGGCTGACAAAATAACCCCCTGCTCAGTGGGCGGTAATTTGCAAATGTCCGCGGACTTGTAATCGTGTACCGACTTAGACATAATGACAATCGCTTCTGGAAAACTGTCAGCTGTTAACTATCGATGAGAAAATGTACGGCGCAAGTCTCAAAGTCGGCTCGCTCTGATTCCATTATCAATGGGAATTAATCGTGCAAGTTACTTGTGCTAAATCTTTCGCCGACTATCGTTGGAGTAATTGGAATTGCTTTGATTAAAAAGAGGCATTTGTCATTACGTCTTTAAGTATGGCTGATTAAGCACTGTACTTAGTATAAACCCGGTAGCGGAATAAAATCGAGTAAGTGTTCGGTTAAGTGGTACATTACTGCAGTCAACTATGCTTTCGTTATCTTGAGATTTACTTTAGGTATAATCCTTGGCGCTAGAGTTAATGACACACCTGTATTCCTAAATGAAATAGGCAGAGCATGAGACAAGTTACATAGTCAAAACCAGGACTATTTCACGTTTCGCAGCCACTTCTATAGCAGCTTTTAAGTTAATAGGTACAATAGTGAGGGGATGCAAGTTTGTGGCCTAAAACCCAACACCAGAAGAAGTTCTACTACTGGATGATAGGTGATGATAGAATTGCTATAAACTTATTCAAATACTAAGTAATATTTTTTGTTTTGTTTGGTTAAGTTCAAGTTCAGTTTGGTTAAGTAAAGTTCAATCAGCGAAAACCCACAATATTCAACCGATTTGTTGTTGCAAATGTTCTAAAATTAATTTACTCATAAAGTACTCAACTTGTTGTCTTTACCCTATACTCGTACACTTTAAACAATTTAGTTTCTCACGGTTACAAAGAAGCCTCAATAACCTAGCTACATAGAGCTTTGACCTCCTGGTAGTCCTGGTACACACAGACATGACAATATAACTTGTCATTTAACACAATTAGTCCAAGCGAGTTCAGTTTTGAAGATCACAAAACAAATCTGAGCTCACGTACCGGCGAGTCTTACAAAGCGAAACAATTCCCAAGGAACAAACTAACGAAGCCAGTTAGCATAACAATATTCGTGGCCCTGAGCCGAGAGTAGCGAGCTGCGGTTTTTTGTAGAGGAGGCTTCAGCTCAAACATACCTACATAGTACATAAAAATACGTCATGGCTGTATTCCTAAACAAGGTAGGTAGAGCGCATGAAACGTTACATAATCAACGACTAGTCTCGCTTCGTGGCCACTTTTAGCATAATTTTAGGTTTAACGTCAATGAAAGAAGTATAGTGACAGGTTTCTAGCGTCGCCAAAAATGTGCCTAAAACCTATTTCCTTAATCCCTCTTGCGACATCCAGGGAAAAAATGGAGAGGACTTTAACTTTATGAATACTTTTTTTTTAAACTTTAACTAGTGCTAGTGTAAAACTAGTGAAGTTTTGAGCGGATATGAGGGAGCGTATAATTTAGAAGGTAACAAAAATATGATTATTTAAAATTACTCGTTTTTTTGCGATAGTTCGTAAAATTATCATATGCCAAGACTTTTTGATCCCTAGGCCGTTATTGATTTGAACAGTTTTTGCGTAAAACAAAAAAAAAACAATTAACTACTATTTTTTTCTATATTTTATATGCTTTACGCTAAAAGTGCGTCATTCATACTTGCAAAGAAGTCTCCTGTCTGCGTATCAACAGCCATTGGCCAGTCGTGTCGTAGCACACAAGCATGTACCGGATCGTTCCTAAATAACAACGTGGCTTTTATGTAAATAACCCTTTCCAGCCTCGGGGTGTGTGCTGATATTAAAAACCTTTGTTGCGACTGCAAAGCGTCAGACAATCTTGTCTTGCGTCTGGGCCGAGCTTTTGTCAAGGCTCAGAAGTGATGCGCTCTGGATTTTAATCTAATATTCTTTTTTTTGCAGTAGGCAAAACAAATGAAGGGTAAAGTTAAGGACGCAGTGCAATGCAAACTCTTCAGAGTTTATGTAGTCTTGATGTCACTCTTTATAAAGTTAACAACTTGTAGTAGATGGCGGCTAATTTGGCCCTTAGAGCCTTTGATGCTACTAAAGTTGCGAACTCAACCGTGTCATTTTAATGACATATTATATTCAAACTATCTTTAGTTTTAAACTTGCTAGAGATAGAAACTGATGTATTTTTTTCGTTTGAGACTACTGAAATGCTTGAACAATCTCTTTTGATAAAGGGTTAATATGAGTTTTATAAATTGTTTCGCTCGCTGTTTACATTTTATTTCGGCTTTCTGATAGAATTCCAAAAATAAACAATTTTTATTTTACATTCATTGATTGATAAGACTTCGAAAGTCTTCCATATGCAATGATCCCTGTGTAAGGAATTAATTTTTACGACATTCCGTATGACCGCACCTGAGAGCGAAATGGTCAGACTTTTCTATAATATCATAAAGCTGGTAAAAACAAGCTGCAGTATCGTAAATCATAATTTCTATGGGTGCACATATTAATGTGGGAGAAGAAATAAAACGCAAAGTTTAAACGAAAGAAAGCCGGGTTTTCATTTACTTTAATAGTCGACGTGAAGCAGCCGTTTCCTGAATGAGTTGGTGGACAATATTGACAAAAGACTCAATAATGCAGCAAATATGCAAAATAAGACGCAAGGAACAACCAATTTTGTTCCCTGTGTGGGCTTGCGGGGTACGTAATATTGAATATGGAAAATGGCCTGATGTGATGAAGTTTGCAGGAAGCAAAGTAAATTTAAGTCTAGGCATGTTAGTAAATAGGTACATACTACTTTTCATAGTTAATTTAATTACTGTCTTGAGTTATTGTGGGTGAAAGAGGGTTTGGAGTCCTTGCGGCTGTGTTTTTGGTGAAAAGGTAGTCCAAAGCTAATCAACGAGGCAACGCGACAAGTTAGATGGAAGACTTTGCGCCATGGACAACTTCAGAGGGCTTTTAAGGTTTCGATGAAGTATTCTTAAGTTAGTAGTAAGCTAGTAAGTGTTAAGTATTTTAAAGAGTTCACTTAAATTAAAAAATGGTAAAAAGAGTTTATTACTCAGCTAATCCTAGACAGTGGGATGCTTTAACTCAGTGTCTTTCAATAGTTTTATTAAATTTAAGATGTCATGATTTCGTTACTCCTTTATTAAGCAAATTTTGAATTGATTGAGCTAATTTTAAAACTTAACCTAATGCCATTGCGTATCATTAACAGAGTAAGAAACATTGTATCACCAATTTGATTCCGCCTTGTATAAAATTCTGTAGATTAACAAAGCTAATAGGCACGTACAATGCAAGTGGCTACACTAAAATGCCTAAGTCCCATTGGAAATTTCATACTTTAACATTTTAAAGTATGAAACTTATTAAACTTAGGGACACTAAGTACCCTTCAAATAAAGTGCACAACGATAAATGTGGTTTATTTCTGTGGGCTCATAATTACGTCCCACTGCAGCAGTAAATGCAAACCAGTCATTTGACGTAAGTCACTTTCGGCCATCAATCTTCTCTTGGTAATTTCACAATTCCTGTCTGTTCGGTGGGACCCGTGTGGATTGAAAATAACACCTCTATATTCTTTTGTGGATGTCGTAAGAAGCTGCGAAGGAAATAGGATAAAGTTCTAAACGCACTACCAGTGGCAGCGGGACGGTAGCATCACTGTTATAACTCTTTTAAAAAAATCCTAGCAATTTATGCTGCTGTTGGCTACGAGACGTGAAATAATAATGTTGTATGTAATTCTTCGTGTGCTCTGCCTACCCCATTCCCAAACGGGGTGGGCAGAGCGCACTAAGCGTTACATAGTTACAACAATAATGAAAAAGGTATAATAGTGACAAGTTTCGAGTCTCTCGCCTGAATCTATTTCCAATATGGCACCTTACAACATCCAGGGAAAAAATCGAGAGATCTCTTTGTGATGTCAAAATACAAGTGACATGGTACTCATTGTAAACATTTTTCGCAAATACGTGTTTCCCTCGTTGCTCAACAATGACGTGATTATCGTAATTTCATGTTTACTTATCTCAGTTATTAGCATCTCTTTTGTCGGAAGGAAAGCAAACAATTTGCCGCAATTTGTTTACAGATGCTAATTTTAAAATTAACTTCGTGAAATACAACAAACGTGCTCGGCGCGGACCACCGTGGTGGAGCCGCTTAACGCGGCGCATGCGTGCTGTATCCGCAATTTATAGTGAGGGATTATTCGCCAGTGAATAGAGTATTCTCGGTATTTAGATCAATTTTGTAGCAGCCTATTTGCATGTTGTTTCATTGCTGGGTCGAAACGCAGTGTGATTGTAAAGGTTTATTTTGTAAGCTGTTTTTTTATGTTGTAAGAGGTGACTAAAGAAATATATAGTATGCTGTAGGCGACGGACTAGCAACCTGTCACTATTATGTGACTCTCTCTTTCTCTCTCTCTCTCTCTCTCTCTCTCTCTTGTGCTTTGTACTTTACCATTTTGCTTGTATTTTTTATATGACGTGATTTTATACAGTAAGGTATTCACTTACATACTTTGAACCTAAAATACTCGTAGTGCTGTTTTTTTTGTGTGTTTTGTCTATCCCATTTAGAATTACAGGTGTGATGTTTGTGTACGTAGCATTAATAAAGAAATATCATGAAGTAGCCTATGTTTACCACAATTTTAACTTTTTTTACTGCTTTCGTATGTTTACAGAAAGTAGCTCCGTTCGCAGATACTACGCTACACGAATATAATATTCAACAGTGTAAATGAAACTTGGTGAGTTGCAAAAAAAAAAAAAACATCAAATCCATAATGAAATTGTGAGGGTACTACTGTAGAGTTAATTTTCGCCATTCAAAATTCATGTAACGGTCAATCCCAATGATATTGTACCAAAGATTTTATTAGAAAGCAAAGCGTGAACTGTAATTTATTCAATTGTTTTAAATGTTAAAAGGACAAGAAAGGAGATGAACCTATAAAATACTTTATTTCTAGTGCAGAAAAGTGCCATTTACATCGTCCAGCAGACTCAAGGGAAGCAACAAAGTTGCTCGGTAAATGACCGAGAAGACAATGTGTTGCATATAATCAGTGCAGCTGCAATCAAATAACATTGACCTTTAGTCTTGTGAGTTTTAATGTTGCCGTATCTTTGCCCGTGTGGTGTCGGGCTCTTCATTTCATACGTAAATGTAATAATAGGTGACAGGAAAATAGGTTAAGGTTTGATTTAGGCGACATGCTATATTAAGCCTCTTTGTTATTGTTTCCTAATTTAAACCTTAATACATGTTAAAAATCGCTACCTAACGTGGAATAGCCATAGTTTCGTATATGTTACGTTTCGTGTGCTCTGCCTATTCTATTCGAGAATAAGTCGCGCGATGTACTCGTATTGGGGTATGTATGTTTATTTCGTCAGAGGTATTGCAATTAGCTGACCAGTCTTCTTAGCCATTGGTAAAATCAGTTATGTGTTGTCGTGAAATAATCTTTGTTCGGATTAGTAACTTATAAGTAGAAAAAGTGATATTCAGTTTGAACATTAAAGTACCTTGAGACTCACAGGCAAATTAAATGGCATTTAAGGCTAAGCGCGCACTACGACTTTTTGTCGTGCGACACGATTTTAAAATAGCGCTGTCCATACTGATTTTTGTATCATAGTGCGCGCGATGACATATAAACCCTTACGTTGCATTTCTGCGACAAATTTGTCGCGCGACAAAAAGACGTAGTGCGCGCTTAGCCTAACTCAATATGTTTCGGGTTGGTCTTTCATCTAGGATCTACGGTGGCTGCTGCCAAACGCGCACAAGATACACAGAACAGAGCGGCGGCCCAACGCGTTGTTCTTTTAGTTTAAACGAGTAAATTTTGCCTAAACCTGCGGGACGGCGTCAAATCACAAACTATGATTTTATTTTGTTCAAATCAACCCTTTGGATAGATCTGTTCCCACTTGGACCGGTTGCCTGAATAGCCACAGTCTACGGAAGCCACTATTTAATTACAATCCCCCGTTATAACGACACTGCACGGTAGAAGCCTTGTTCCACTTGGCACTGGTTTGTGATTAATATTTTTATAAGTAGTTGACATGTGTAATAATCAGGGGTCGGATTTTTCATCGCATGATCCAAGGCAAGAAAACTATGGAGTCTATATTAAAATTAAATTATTATTTAAACCATACTCATACTCATTCATTTAATAAAGAATGAAATTAAATTGTAAATATAATAAATCGTTATGAGTAGAAATAAATTACATTGTAAATAAAAATAAAGTAAAATAAAACATTACTTTTATTTTGTGCATCTAGTTTCCAATATCCATAAAGCTTGTAGATACAGGAATGAATGCCTCAAAATCTTGACAAGGTATGGCATGTGCATTGTCCATTTCAATATTACAATTGTAAAACGAGTAAAGAATGGCAAAATTTTCCATATTTTAATTTTATTCAGTAAGATTAATTTTCGATTAACATTTTTAATCTGTTAACCTGCACAAGGGGCAAAGTATTACGGGACTAAGAAAATTAGTGAGTATGAGTATGAATATGAATTAAAAGTTTAATTTTAATATCGACTTCATAGTTTTCTTGCCTCGGATCATGCGATGAAAAATCCGACCCCTGGTAATAATACTCACAATTTCTCGGCAAAAGTAGGTAGGATTCAGCTACATTTGAGACAGAAGAGGTATGTTGATCATTCAGCCTTCTAGGTACATGTTTCTTCTTAGTATGCGAGGGCTTGGGTTGTAGTTTCTACGTTAGACCCAATGGAGGCACACAATATTGGATTACTTTGCAGTTGTGTACAGATTGCTTCGTGATGCTTTTCTTGGCTGAAAAATAAAAAAAATAATCATGGTTTGTTTAAAATGACTAAAACATTGAAATTGAAGCTATTATTGGCCTGCTTTTGGTAATATTCGAAATCCATTAGATACAGTTACCGATATCTGTATATTTATGTTTAAAAAAAACAACTTAGAAAACAAACTTACAAGAATAATCTAGATTCAATATAGGATAACCATTTTATTGATACTTTGGAAATCGAAGCATGCGCGAGTTTGATTATACCTGTCACTGTCTATTTAGAAATGACAGTCTCTCGCTCGCGTTTGCGGCGGGTGTCAAACGGAGCAAACCATCCTAGTCTCACCATTCGCGATCATTTTAATCATTGACTCTTGATTTATGTGATAATTCTATGGGATATAATCTGTACTGATGCTATCAAGTTGTTTCTTGCGCGACATTCTTCATCATGGACAATCTATGTTCTATGATTTAGCGCCGTGTTGCAGCTTAAAAAGAGATATGATTATGATCCTTTGCAATTTTTTGTGAGGATTGTAGAAAACCAGATTTTTGTGAGTGTCTTGAGATTGCTGTCGAGTTGTCGTAAAGAAATTGAATCTACATTTACACGGCAAAAATAATGAAGTTTCGATGTTGTCTACTGGTTCACAACTAAACAGTATACGACATAACATCAACTGAACTTAGGTAGGTACCTAGATGTTTCTCCCAATTTTGTACTGATATTTGTCAAGAATTTGCTAGGTAGGTATTATTCTTATAAATGGTCGTCAATAAGGTAAAGTCACTCTATAAACTTTCTAGTTATGCTTCATAAAATATAGCTGTGAATGCTTTGATTTTTTGCACTGCGAACTTAGTGAAGCATTGAGACCGGAAAAACCACTTTACTTTCTACAAAACAAAAGCTATACAATTTTCAATTTACGACCTCGAATTCCTGACAAAGCCAACGTATTCGTAATATTTCCAATTAACAACTGTCACAGAACCGCAAATACTTAAACGTATAAAACAGTTAGTTCGTACCTAAACAGTTTTCGCTGACCGCGAGATGTCGGGACGGGACCCTATTCCTCCGCGCTCTCGATCAATTAGCAATAAAGCATTTACCGCAAGTCGAATGTGGGTTTTACTTGGATTCAATTAAAACGAACCGACGTATATCGGCCAACTATAAAGCGGGGCGAATAATTTACTGCGTATCACAGAATTTAACACTAAGTATGTATGGCAAGAGTAGGCTGAGAGCAGTTTGATCTAGCGCTTTAGATCACACGAAATGAGCACGCAAACATACAAGTGCAATTGAAATTTTTGTGTTGTTTCCTGTTTTGTTAGCGAGGAGACAACTTAGTGTGATCAGTGGGTAGTTTTGCCTGGAAAATTTTCCGGGAGTTTTGAAAATTGGTAATATTATAGATTTTGACGTGCTCTTTCTGAATTTCAACTTTGCCACCTCGTATCTTTGCCGCTAACGCCGCCATATTGGAAAAATGGCGCGTAAAAGCAGTTTTTTGACAATATCTCCTGTCTGACTCATTTTAAGATAAAGCAGTCTATTACAAAATAAAACTAGAGACAATTTCCTACAATTTTTGTCTTAGTGCTTATTTCATAAAGTCAATAGTTTTGGCGTACGAGCGCCACAAAGTGTACTCTAACACTACTCCACGAAAAACTCAGCTTGTCTTTTGTCATTCAATAGAGGTTTTGACAGCCATATCTTAGGGAGTTATAAATATCTAAGGGCTAATTCATTAACAATATGAAAGAAACTATCACTTTACCGACTTCAGTGATCGTATAATGAACGAAATAGGCACTTCTATTTTGCTCGCAAAAAAGCGTGAGATGTATGAAATTTTGCGGCGCTTGCGTCTTTTTTGAGCTAAACTAGAGACCATTTTACCAAAAACGCGTAAGATGTCTGAAATCCTACGATGCTTACTGTTTTTTCGAGTCGATAAAGTTTGTATAGGATAACAATATTTTCGATATTTTTAATACTTTCTCACCGTATAAATTTTCCCTGAACTTCGACAAACATGTTAAAAAAAGAATTGGCCAAATTGGTCCAGGCGTTGTTGAGTTATGCGCTTACCAACACAATTTGCGAAGTGTACTTTGTGGCGCTCGTACGCAAAAACTATTGACTTTATGAAATAAACACTAAAACACAAATTGTAGGAAATTGCCTCTAGTTTTATTTTGTCATACACTGTTTTATCGTAAAATGAGTCAGACAGGAGATATTGTCAAAAAACTGCTGTTACGCGCCATTTTTCCAATATGGCGGCGTTAGCGGCAAAGATACGAGGTGGCAAAGTTGAAATTCGGAAAGAGCACATCAAAATCTATAAATTCACCAATTTTCAAAACTCCCGGAAAACGTTCCAGGTAACCCCTTTAACTCGTCTTTACTGACTGGATCAACTGTGATAATATACTCTGTGATGTAACTATGCTCAGAAGATGCAACACAAGGAAATGTTTTTATGACTGTAAAAAGTTCTAACTTACTGCGGATTATATCCTAAAAAATTCAAATTTTACTGGGTGACTCAAGAAACATTACCGTGAAACATAGAAACATAAAATTATTGATTAATCCATAAACATAGTACCTACCTGCCTACACTACGTAATTCGTTTACTTACTTCAAAAAACATGATACAGTACGTACTTTTATTCAGCAGTGTTAACTTGAACCGGTGGTAGTGAGTAGTATAACAAGCTTGTAAACACTTGTAGGAGTTGCGCGTTTGGTAAAATGTATAATAATTATATTCGCACTTTGAGAGTTGACACCTGCAGAATAGATTTAGTAGCACAACAAATGCTACTCACAAAAAAGTGGGTATAAACTTTAAGTGTATTCATTTGCTGTTGTGTTTAAAGACAATGTTTATGCCGACTCCAGTCTTAGTGTCTTAAGTGCTTTAAAGTATTGACCGAATACTAAGATGCCGCATTGTATCAAAATGAAATCGGATAACGAAGTGAATTTTCGCCGATCGCCATATTTATTGCTAATTAAAATGTTTTAAGAGTTGATTTTGGTTTAAGAGTGCTATAGTGCGCCATAAAATTCTTCATTGTCGCTATAAAAGTTTATCTTGAAGTGAGGTTGGACCCATGTATCCACACAAAGGTTTTATAGACGTGCAAAGTTTCAAAAGTCATTACTGCGAAAATTAAACAAAGCTTTACAATTGTAACGTAATAAAATTTATTTTTTAAAAGCTCTAATGAAGATCAGATAGAAAGAAAAGAAAGAAAGAAAGAAAGAAAGACATTTATTGACAACAATTTGACACAGACATAATAATGAACTTATCTAAAATACATAAATAGGAGTTGTATATGTGACTGCTGCACAATAAAAGACAGAGAACCTCCGTTTTATGAAATTAGCCGGAAAGGTGAATTTCATACATAAATCACGAGTACCTATTTTAATGCTTCATTACGTACGGTCGCTTAAGTAACTTTGTTTACATTCATATCATATTATCGAAAAATATTCAAATGACGGCATAAAAACGGCCAAAACGAAACCCCACGAACTAAATATTGCGCATTGGCGTCACATGCTTACACCGACGACCACGTGTTCCATATTTTAAAATAATAAAATCATCTGTTCGAAATTTTAATATAGTTCTATTATTATATCGATACGTAATATTATCGATACCGATTTTATAATGGAAACATTGTAACAAAAAGATACAAGTTTCTTAGTGCGGGCCATTTGCTTATACCTAGCGTCTGAACTTAGGTATAAGGTTATTATGAATTGGAAGTAGATAAAAAATATACACCCTGTCTATTTTGACAATAATTGTGTTTGAAACGTGCTATCTTCACATAAAACAGCTGGTTACAAAAAGTGACAGCAAAAATACGCGTGTTTGTTGGAAGAAAAATAATGTATGTTTTAATACCTCTAAATCCAGCGGGTTATTAATAATCAATAACTGTGTCTGTGCACGTTATTTATGGAGATTGTTATCGTGAGTAATAATTCACCGTAACACAGATGAAACCGAGATTTGTTGTTAAACCAATTGCAATGCGTTTGATAGCTTGATGGTAGGATAGTAGCATAATATCACAATATAAAGTTACTTCCCCGTGTGGTGCCGGGCTTAAAATAGCACCCCTCCATTTCTTCAGTGAATAACGTAACAGGCTTCTTAGGAGATGGTTTAGGTATGTTTTAGAGACTTTTTGGGGCAGTTTGAACTAGATCTATAGTTTACAAGATATTGACGTTTGCAAGTAAAATGTCGGAGGGTATATAGAGGGTGTGGGTTAGGTTATAATGGAGATTTAGATTTTCTTTAATTTTCAGTTTTGAATCGGCAAAATAATTTTTTTACGTGATTAAGAAAGTCATACGGAGCTCGAAACAAAACGGAATAAATCGACAAAAACATGACTACTTCACGTTACGTTGGCACTTTTAGTAGCAGATTACTAGCTTGTAATCTAAAGCATACCTTCACAGCAGCCTTAGTCGCCTTTTATGATATTCACGGAAGAATCGGAGAGTTGTTATTCTAAACCAGACACTATGCGGCGAATGCAAAATTTACTGTCGCAATATCATTTTAATGAGATCGTTCCATCAAAATTTCGATCAGGATACACATTGATGACAGTGCAGTTTTCATTTATGACTAAACATTATCGTAAATACGACAGGAAATTGCACTGATAAGTGTTACGATCAATTTGGCATTAAAATTAATTGCAATCAGACTTGTATGATGAGGGAATTGTGTGATGAGATTCATTGAGAAACTAAATTAATATTTCGCCTGTTGATAAATCTCTTAAATATAAATATAATGTATCCAAAATCTACGGTTAATTAAAAAAGCATACTTAATTTATAAAACGAACGGTCAGTCGCCGTGGCGCGTTGCTTCCGATAATGGGTCACGATTTCGCCAGAAATATGTGGTGGTGATCTCGATATGAAGATGTGACGTATGTGTCCGATTCTCTTTTCAGTTTGAACTTCTACATCCAGTAATGACTTACAGCACCGAAACGTGGTCTTTTAGATAAATTAAGGTCACTGTTAACCCACTGGATTAGCTAGTTCAAGTGGCAATGGGCAGGCCACATCGCATGCAGAGCAGATGACCGATAGGGTCAAAATGTGCTCGAGGAAGCCACGGGACCAGCGCTTGAAGCGTAGGATGTCCACCTGTTTATAAGATAGACTGACGATCTTGTATACTACTAGTACTAGTACCTTTAAAATGACATGTCCTCGAGCTACACGTATTGTATAATTGTTATTTAATTGTCCATGTATCGGTGCAATGGCGAGTTGTTACATCCGAGTAAAACAAGCACGATCAGGAGGCGGAAAACTCGTTACTGATAATGTTAAGGTACCGAGGGGACCATTACTGACGATCTGTTTGTTTTGTGCCTCGGATACTGACGATTAAAGGCTGGCCGGAGAGTTAAGAATGCCTCAGACCGTCACAGATACTGATGTACGATTTGACTAGGTACATAAATGTTAGAATTCGTTGCTATTTCTGTTTCACGTGCGTACATTGTGTAAGCACTCAGCCACTGACTTCTAATTACTGTAGGTTAAAGTATTTAACGAAATCATGAAGAAAAATTAATATGTCTTTGGCTTTTTATTTTAAGAATATATAATTTTAGCATTTTAACTTACGAATAGAATATTCAATTGTAATAAATTGTTTTTTTGGGTGTTAAATCAATCTACCTGATGATTTATTTTTTGTAAGTGAAAATTCTGCTAACTTTTCATTTAGAAGCCGTGCTAGATTTTGATAACAAAATTTCGCTCTCATTAATCATTAAGATGCAATTGCCACTTTTCTTTATTCCTAGAACTATGTCAATGGGGAAGATAACAAACGCAACTGTCGGAGCTGAAGACTCGCTACTGTATTATACTTATTAGTGAAATGGTCTGATGAGTGAATGGTACCCTCTCAGCTCAAGGCGATACGTTTACAGCTTTTTTTTTCAAAATAATCCTTTCACTCCTTTGGTAACATGTTGAACTTAGACGTGTTAACTGTTAGTAAAGAGACAAATGAAGATTTGTGCCTCAAATACTCATATTAAACCACATTCACGGCATTCTATAGATACTGAATTATAAACCGTTATCGGGTGGTCGAACATCTTAATATTATAAGTGTAGGTAGGTACACAAAAAAAGTCACAAATAGCAAACATCTGACAACATAATAAACCTCCAGCACAAATAGCTGATTTAGTAAATTTAATTGGTGCTAAATGTCAATGATCGCTATGATCTGTCGGGCATCCAATCATCAGTGTATGGCCAGCTAACAAGAATCTACAATAATCACATATTCGTTAACAGCACATTCAAACGGTGATTGGCAGTGCTTTGTGATCGGATACTCCGGGTCATAGCTACCGGCCAAATCTTACCCAACTTAATTATACTCTTGTTGGTTTCTTAGACAAATAACAGTTAGTGCTTCCGGTTTAGTGATTCAATGAGTGATGAATTGATCGGGTGCGTGAAGATGTTGGTTAAGTTAATTATGTGAGTTATGTGGTTTTTAGGGTTCCGTAGCCAAATGGCAAAAAAACGGAACCCTTATAGATTCGTCATGTCTGTCCGTCTGTCCGTCTGTCCGTATGTCACAGCCACTTTTTTCAGAAACTATGAGAACTATACTAATAAAACTTGGTGAGTAGATGTGTTCTGTGAACCGCATTAAGATTATGACACAAAATTAAAAAAAAAGCAATAATTTTTTAGGGTTCCCCATACATGGAACTGAAACTCAAATTTTTTTTTTCATCCAACCCATACGTGTGGGGTATCTATGGATAGCTCTTTGAAAATGATATTGAGGTTTCTAACATCATACTTTTCTAAAGTGAATAGTTTGTGCGACAGATGCTTCCAAAGTTGAAAAAGTTGTGTCCCCCCCCTCTAACTTCTAAAATAAAAGAGTGATAAATCTAAAAAAAAATATATGATGTACATTACCATAAAAACTATCAACGAAAATTGGTTTGAACAAAATCTATCAAGTAGTTTTTTTTTTATTAACTAAAGTTAAAATTTATCATTAGTTCGAAAATCTGTCACTAGATGGCGTTGTAATCGGTTTGTACGGAACCCTCAGTGCGGGAGTCCGACTCGCACTTGGCCGGTTTTTTTAACTTGCATCATCGTCTCGTAATTTGAGTGGGTGAAAAACATTGTGTGAAATAATTTTAAAGCGATTGCCGATACTGTGTTTATTGCGTTTCGTGATACCAAAGTATTCGTAACTATTTTTAGCCGATTCGTTGTGGAATTTGTCAATTTGTCTACTTCTAAACATGTCGAACATTTGACATTGAAAATATTATTCACACAGAAAATGAATGACAAATAAATACAATCAACAAGTACAGCAAGTTCAATATTTTTTCTTTGTCTTTTAATATTGCATGTTGACTGTTTTACATTTCTTAGTAGCGTTTGAAAGTTTAAACGGAATAAGCGTGGCGTGTGTGATTGGATTGATAAAGTACAAAAAATCAAACAAAACAAAGGGAAAAATATCGTAAAAATGGGCGCAACGCGGTTCATGTAAAGGAAACCAAACATAACTTTAAATTAAATATTTAATTGTTCATGCTTGGACTATTTGCCAGTGGGAAAGACTTAACGACACCATGAATATTGTATAAAGTCATTATTTTATATTTTATCGCCGCTGATTGTGGAATTTATTCAATATGGCGTGTTCAGTTAATGGTACCTGAAAATACGACGTGTAGCATATTTCATGCTGGACTTTACGTCCGCTTTCATAGCTGTTCGGTTATTTTATTCGTACCGAGACAGACTTGGACCTTAGAAATAAATAGGGCTTAATCCTTTTTATATCTTAGGCTATCATAAAAGTGTCAGGGCCTCTGGCGATACCGCAAACGAGAATTTATACCCGCTCCTGCAAATGAGCAACTGCGGTATGAATCGTACGCGGTTATGATAGTTGACAGGATAACGCTAATAAATTTACTATCTGGAGTACTATTTGTTTTAATTACAATTTTAATTGCCAGCTTAATTGTTTTTAAAAGCGTTGCCGTTTGCTAGGTAGTTGTTTTGATCTGGTGTTTTCTTGTCCGTGTCAAACAGTTGATTTATTACGTTACAATAAAGACAAGTATCCTGTATATCTATGTCCTCAAAATTGAAATTCTCAGCGTCATTGTATAATTAAAATTTATCACTCAAATGCCATGATATTTTGTAGAGTTATGAATTTAAAGATTGAAGTTTCCCGTCATTTCTATAGGAATATTTTGCCCTTGGTAATAGTTTTACTGCAACATTATGTAGTGTACGGACAGCTGCAGAGAAAAGTAACCCCCTAGTAATGAAAGTTGTATGGGCTGGGGGTTACCTTTCTCTGCAGCTGACTGTACCAAGCAGACTCTACTACGTAATATAGAAAGTAAAATACAGCATTAAAGTATTCACAATAACCAAAGCTTTATTAACAGAATAATAGCGTGCATACATAATCTTTAGCAAACACATCCAATAGTTAATGGTTACCTACAACGCTTTACATAATCGTTACGCCTCGTTTCAGGGCCGTTTATGAAGCATCAACATGCGATCTTGTAGTTCAATAAATTCAATTTCGACGCGTCTAATTTTTATTAACTTTTATCTTCCCCTTCTAAACGGGTGTTTAGTCGTTTTTGTTAGGGTTGTATCAAAATCGATAGTAATTAGAAATCAATAATACGTCTGTGTCATTATTTTGGTTCCTGGTGAAGTAAACTTACAATGCTTGCTTTTAGTACAATTTCACAGGTGTTATTAATATAATTTAGTAGTAGTCTACAGTAATATTATAAAGAGGAAAACTTTGTTTGTTTGGTTGTAATGAATAGGCTCAGAAACTACTGGACCGTTTTTAAAAACTCTTGCACCATTCGAAAGCCACATTATCCACGAGTAACATCGGCTAAACATTATTTTGAAAAAAAAGAGGATTCCGTAAATTATTTGGGTTTAGATATCTACATCTACACTAATATTATGAAGACGAAAACTTTGTTTGCTTACAAAACTATATTATACGTTAATATAATTTAGTCTACTACTAAATTATATTATATGTTAATATAATTTAGTTTTTATGCAGCCAGTCTTTCCATTTTTATAGGTGTTAATTTCTCATGCTCATATGGTGTGGGGCTTAGAATAACAACGTTCCGTGTCTTCCGTAGTTCTCTAAGGAAATAGGTTTAGGTATGCTTTAGGCGACAGGCTAGCAACCTGTCACTATTATACCTCTTTCATCAGTTTTACTACTAGTAATAATAGTTACGGATCTTGTAATCTTCCGATGACATAATTATGTCATGTATAACGTAATTTCACATTGCCGGGCATAGATACTTTGCTACAATGCACCCGTATCCATACAACGTGTGAGAAAATGAATCTATATTTGTTAGAAGAATTGGCCACTAATTAAGACCCGACAATCAATCTTTCATTAAAACTATAAGAAGTACCAAAATAACTGACTGAAAAAGAAAAAAATTTTAACACGAAATTATGCTCACAAAGCTCTCATCATTAGTAGCTACCTTGCAACATTTTACCTAATGCTTTATTAGCAAATATTTTATACCTAATGTAATAATATTCACTGACTTTGATGAAATTACTGAATTATTTGATGCTAAAATTATTGCCATCATTGACATTTTTAAACTGAAATGTATATAATATTATCACATACATACATACATACATATTCTCACGCCTGTATTCCCAAGAGGGGTAGGCAGAGCACATGGATTAAAAAAATCCAGTGCCACGTTTAGCAGTTTCAGGGTAACCAGATGGTTAAACGTGATATTGCAGTGACAGGTTGCTAGCCCATCGCCCACAATACACTAACCCTTTCCCAGAGTCGACTCTTACGACACCCACGGGAAGAAATGGGGAGGTGCTATTCTAACCCGGCACCACACGGGTATTATCACATGTAATTATTAAAAAAATTACAAAGTGACATTTCATTTAAACAATCACGCCTGTGTTCCCAAATGCTAGCACACAAAACGTGACATAGACAAAATCATGATTATGACCATATCACGCTTCGCAGCCACTTCTAGCGTAGTTTTAGGTTTGTAAAGATGGAAGATGTAGAATAGTGACAGGTTGATAGCCTGTCGTCTAAAACATACCTAAACCTGAGCGACATTTCACTATGTAATAAATTGAGACAAACAGAGTACGTAACCCTTTCATACTAAAAATCCTAATTTTCTTAAATATTTCGATTACATATTCCAATCCCATTCGCCTAAAGGTCGGATAGAAAGATCAAGTCGGCAAGTGATTTGGGTTTCAGCAACGGCAAAGGCTAGGGTTTCGAATACCCTTGTTAATTTAATATAAACACGCCATCTGTCGGGCCGTCTCTGCGAGGCTTAACCAATTACCGGAGATACGTACGATACCGGATCTTTTGCAATTGTCAGTGCAAGCTGAGCTAAGGTCGAATAGGCGCGATGCAGTCCGAAGGAAGATTAAGTTATTAAGAATGACTACGGGTGAGAACTTTATACCCAACGAGTTTGATTTTGTGGGAAATGCTTTAATAGAGATGCATGATGATTTTATGCCTGGGGACCGAAGTCCACAGAGTGAAAGTTGGAAGTTGTATTAATGCAACCGATCATCGAAACTTCGTCAGCGCGAAGTATGGTCTGAGATCGAATTAGAGATCAAAAATGTGAACAAACAACTGTCAATATCAAAGCCAAGCCAATATAAATTGATAGAATTGATATAATTGTATTAATTTTTTAACTACTTTTAGTTTTTTGATTCATAACAATAAAGCAATGACATCACGTTTGTTCACATTCTTGATCTCTAATTCGATCTCAGACTTAGGTCACATTGGCATTTGACGACGTTTGTGGAAGAAGTTCTACTATTGGACGTTAGGTAGCGCTAGAGTCGCTACAATAGTTTATTAAGCATGAAGAGACCAATAAGAAGATTTTATGCAGTGTTGGCGCCTTCAACATCTTCCCGCCAGGCACGGAAATATCTCTGGACAATATTTACACCAATCGCCTAGTCCCAAACTAGGCAAACCCTGTGTTATGGGTACTAGACAACGGATAAACTTACTTAATATATAGATAAACATCCAAGGCTCGAAAGCAAACATTCGTATTCATCATACAAACATCGACACCGACCGGGGATCGAACCCGGGACCTCAAGCTCCACAGTCAGGTTCTCTAACCGCTGGGCTATTCGGCCGTCGGGACCTTGTTGGGACGTTATTGGTTGCGGCGTAAGTGTGAGGTAAACGTCGCAATGTTCGACGCTCTATGAATATTCTACGCCATGTATTATTGAGTTGGTATTATCAACCTCATTTTTACATACATAAATCACGCCTTTGGGGCAGCGCAGACGACAGACTTTTGTGCGATCGAGTCTGCGGAGCAATAAAAACTCTGAATGGAAACTGTCAGCGCGCCATTCAGAAAGGTTATTGCTCCGCAGACTCGATCGCACAAAAGTCTGTTGTCTGCGCTGCCCCTTTGTTCCCAAAAATGAGGTACCTGTGTTTTTTTTTTTTTGGTTTTTATAATTTTGTAGCTCAATTTGAACAGGCATATCTAAATTGAGAAATTATTTAAATTGAGTTCAGTCATTGGATTAGGATAGTTTTTATTTTAACCGTAGCTTATTCCAATGTCGACATTTTTAGAATTTGAAAAGTATAAGGCGTGAACTCCTGCGTTTATAAATCAAGCGTTCCTTAGAGTATTACAAGAACCCTATTATAAAACGTCAACGGCAAGGTCTTGTTAGAAATATTCCGTATAATTTTCTTTAACAGTAGCCTTTCTTGTGGTTTGGTTCTCGCTGAGATTAAACCAGCTTGTGATTGCGTCGCGTAGCTTTTGGTGGTAAACTGGGTTCTATCAAGTTATTTACTAAAACTGAAGTAGGTAATAGTTAATATTCTTGGTTTGAATTAATTATATAATTATAAATAACGTCGTCAATTACTTCAATATTTTACAAGCCCAAGGTGAATAAAAGGGCTCATCTTCGCGGTTAGGTACCTTATCTACGAGTATAGTGGAAACTAATAGGTATAGACAATATTTATAACCATGGGGTAACACTTGTCACATTTTATCTACTATTAGGTGACTCAAAACATGTGTTTTTTTCTAAAATTTACTCACTAGCAATGTCTAAGATATCTTCTAGTAAAATAGACTATCTTGTGTGAATGTACAAAAACCAGTCAGTAGTAATGATTATGCTAGCTGAGCTAGCTCTTGTTGTTGCTACTATCGATAGAAGAACTCAGTTTCAATCAATATAAATATCATTGAAATGACATGAAAATTTCATTTGTAGAGACACGCGTAATACCTTCCAAGTTTTAATGTTTAACTTCTGAAACCAACGACAACAAACAAATGAATAGGAGGTATGGGTTAATTATAACGAGCAGCGATAATTTTCGAGTGAAATGGTACACTTAAAAATATTTACAGTCTAGTTTACACACATTAGCTTCTTCTACGCAACTAATGCAAATTGATTTAATATTGCAATAATAAAAATGCAATACAAATTCATTATGTTCCTTTATGAAGACCACAAATCAAAACCCAGACTTTTTAAACTGATATGAAACACGGGTCTCAACGCGATATGATTATTTACCTTTATTACTCCGACGTTTCGACACGGGTTGCACCGGCCGTGGTCTCGGAGAACTGTCCGTTGCAGCGAAATGTTAAAACGGAGCCACGGGTAAACAAACATGGAACATTTTGAGAGGTTGGCATTGGAGTCCGGACCTTCCATAATCACTGTATGGAAGAGATACGTCGATGATGTCTTCAGCATCATGAAGGGAACCTGCGACACAGTGAAAAAGTACCTTGATTATTTAAACTCCATCCACCCCAAGGTAAGGTTTACGTGTGAGATGGAGTGCGAAAGATCGCTGCCTTTTCTCGATGTCAAACTGACGGCCAGATCGGATGGTACTTTGGCCCATTCCGTATACAGAAAACCCACGCACACTGACAGGTACTTGCAAGCTTCTTCCCATCATCATCCGAGGCATCTGCAATCCGTGGTCACGTCCCTGGTAAACAGGGCTCGTGACTTATGTGACCCTGAACACATAGACGAGGAGTTGGCCCATGTTCAGGAGGTACTAAAGAAGAATGGATATGTTGGGAGAATCCAGCGCACAGTCAAGAAGAGGGAAAGACATCCAGGGGTCAGTAGGCAGCCAGCATTTATGCCGTATGTCAAAGGGATAACGGACAAAGTTGGAGCAGTACTTAAGAAAATCTCCATTAAGACTGTATACACTCCGTTATCCAAAGTAGCTAATCACTTGCGCAGCCCGAAGGATGTTATTCCTTTCCAGAATCCCGGTGTGTATATGATAGAGTGCAGTTGTGGGAAGGTGTATATTGGCCAGACTAAGCGAAGCGTTCAGGAGCGGGTGAAAGAACATATAGCGGCAGTCAAAAATCGCCAAATACACAAATCCGCAATAGCTGAACATTTACTCACGACTGGACCAAATCACTGGATAGAATTACACAAACCCAAATTACTCTCGACCGAACGGCACTATTATCCACGTGTTATACGGGAGGCGATCGAAATTCAAAAACATCCTAAGAATTTTAATAGAGAAGACGGTTTCAATTTATCGTCAACTTGGGGTCCGGTGATTCAGAAGTTGATACCACGGGATATATCATCGGATCAGTGCGGGGATATTGTGAGTGTTGTGTGCCGTGCTGTTGACAATTAACATAATGATGTTTCGGGTAGTGGACGTTTCATCAGCATACCCCCAACATTTTTATTGACTTTTTTCGGGTATTTCAATGTTTGTTTACCCGTGGCTCCGTTTTAACATTTCGCTGCAACGGACAGTTCTCCGAGACCACGGCCGGTGCAACCCGTGTCGAAACGTCGAAGTAATAAAGGTAAATAATCATATCGCGTTGAGACCCGTGTTTCATATCAGTTTAAAATGTGTACAAAGCGCGAGAGTTTAAAATATTATAAAACCCAGACTTTTTTGCATAACGTTTTCAATTTCCATTTTTCCATAGTCCATACAAAGCTAAACGCTAATCCGAATGCGAAAACGATAATATATTGTCCTATAATTAAAACTTCATAGCCACTACGAGACAAAACAAAAATAGTACAAGTATAAGGTAGGCATTTATACTTTTATTTATTAACGTCTTTTTTCGTTCCAAGGTCGTTGCGGTGCGCCTTGTTCCAAAGAGGCTGGGGCTGGAGCCTTCATCTTGCGGTCGCCGAAGATTACCCCGTAACCACCCAATCTTGTTACTGACGACAATCATGCTTCCTTTCCCTCTTTTTATAAATGTAAGTGGCTATACGTTGTCGGTTTAGGTAGTTAAATCAATGTAAACAATCTTGACGTGTCTTTTTATTTAAACGTACACTTTATAAATCGAAATCTTTACATTTTACAATTTTGGTATGAAAAAATCATTTACTTTCATGATTGAATTGTATAGTGTAACGATTTTCATTTTTAGACTGTGTATTTCAATAAAAAGACATGTCAAGATTGTTTATATTGTTTTAACTACCTAAACCGACAACGTATAGGGAATAATTACGTAGGCGATTAATTTTGTACGCCAGTCAAATTACCACTTTGATTTTGATTACCGATAAAAAATATTTTAGATTCTTCTAAGGTCGCATCGAAGTACCTGTAATAATTCCCATAAGGAAGGGAAAGATGTCGGAGGAAATTTAAAAGTGAACATAGTAATAGGTAAAAGAAAAAGATTTTTTAGTAAATTTACAGATTGCATTGTTGTGTGTCTACGACGACAGCCTCTTTCAAACGGACATTATTCGATGCGATGCAAGTTCCATCTGAATCTCTTCCTAACGCTATACTTACACGTAATCTTTTTACTTTCTTTTTGGACACAGACTCGGTGGAATGATGATCTTTTCAAGGAGGCTGGTAAAAGCTTGATGACTAACCGAGGATCGGACTCGAGGCATATTTCCAGCAGTGGTTGAGCATAGGCTGATGATAATGATTAATCTTTTTAAACCCTAACATTATCCAGGAACACTCACACTTTCAGCTACTTTTAAAACTCCATCCCGACATTCCTCAACCATAACAAATACCTATTTTGATAATTGTATTTACCAAACATTCCGTTCCGCTGCATTCACACGAAGCTGTCACGGGAGTGAAACAACGATATTCATAAGTAGCATCATCAAAGAGACCAGCGCAGCTCTGACGCTGAAATATTGCTGGTTGAATCGGCGCGACAGTCTGTCCGCAGCTTTATAAATAAAGTGAGAACGCACCGTTTGAACACAGGCGGTTGTGAAGCAGATGGTACACTTGGTTGAGAAGATTCTATTAATGATAGAATGAGGAAATAAGGAGAGGGCGCTAGTTTTGTTGCAAAATCACCTTCCTTTAGTGTAAGTTAGGTTTAGGTGTTGCAACTATTTTGTACGACAATATTAGTATATTTTTTGTTAGTTTTGGTTGGTTTGTGTGTAAACATCCTCGCGCAAATTTCATCGAGCGGCGAAGACAACGATGGATCAAGACCGACGGAGACAACTGATAAAAAATGTTAAACATTGTGATGATGATTCTCGAGAAAGAGGGACCAACTAAGAAGAGAAGTGTAGCTAAATAATTTGTAATAACTATATTAATTCTACACTTTGAGGAATTTTTAGGCTTAAAAATATCTAAGTTCGGACACAGTCAGAAAAAATCGTACATTTCCGAGCAGTTTCCTATCAGGACTTAGGCGTATGTTAGAAATACATACCCAAAACCCGTTCAGATGAAGCCTGTGGCTATATAGACTTACAATTGTGGCAATATAATTAAACACAGCTCAGAAACAACAAAGTCGAGTATTCTGTGTCTATTTTTACAAAAAAGTAGTTCTTCTGACAGGTGCATTGTCTGGTGCTGAAGTAAGCTATGAACTGATACAATGAATTAAAATAGCGGACGTCAACGTAGGAGGCGAAGGATCCGGAACGCATGGCCACATCGATTTATACGTCAACGGTAATTAGATTCAGTTTCGCTGAATTGTGACGTCACATGTGATCTTAACGAAGTAGTCAACTGATATTCGAATAGTAGAGAACACGCTTTAGTAAGTAGTTTTTTTATACTATGAGGACTCACCAAATGTAATTAGATAAGACGCAACACAATCGCTTATAAAGGTGCTCTAAGTAACCAAATGGATTACAGTGGTCATCCTGGAATGCTAAGCTAATAAAATGGCCCTTGAACAATATTTTTACAGGCTATCTTACTCAGGATTGTCGGCCAGTAGCTGGACGCTAAGAACACAAAAGAACGGGTAATGCTGCTTTGCAAGAAGATTAGTGATGATGTGAGCAATCCTGATAAACCTTTCGCGATGTTTTCCCATCCGCAAAGCAAACATGAAATCCAAACCTGAGATCCATAACCTCAAAACATCAGACACGCATCTTCTATCCAGTTTTCATTATCATATAGCGGTAAACTCGATAGCGAATAAAATACTTACACATTACCATTAATTAAATCTTTCACAGATACGGCACGGTGCCCCGATTACCATCGCCAAAGGGGACATTCTGGAACATTCCATAATTGGAAATAGGTAACGCCAGAGAAGCTACTAGAATTAAGTTAATTAATCAATCAATCAAGAAAAGACCATTGTTCAAGAGTTTTTGTTCTGGCTCACAAAGGATTTGCAACAATGCTCCCGGTCCTGTTCCAACAAAAGATGTTGAACTTTCACCTTAAACTCATTTCGCTCCTTTTGTATGCACTTCCATTTCTTCGATGTAGACATGAGCCTACGCAGGCAATACTAATTTGTGACGTCTAATTAGTAAATACTGGTTACACCTACATGTTTTGAAGAAAAAGAAAGAAAGGAAGACATTCTTGATCATGATTTGAAAAACATTATTGTCGACCTAATCTAAAATAAACTTTACCACAAACAAACAATAATTTAGTGCTATGTACGAGTATGCATTAAAGTAAGTATCACGCTGTGATAACCAGCGCTTAACAAAAATTGCATGGTTTATCCCCCATCAATAATTTAACATAGTATCAGTAATCATATAATTGTAAATAAAGTATAAATAATAACGACTGAAGGGATTCCACAGTCAAACTGTGTAACCAACTAAACAGTTTTGCGGGACGTTGTATTTAGCCACTAAGTATTTGTCACATGCATAGTAAACAAGAAATAAAAAAAACTGGTTGCCTGTAAAGTCGGTATACGGGCGAAAGTTTTACGTGACAACGACTTTGAGTGGTAAAATAATTTTAAAGTGAATATTCATTCGTATAGTAGGAAGAAGGATGAAATAATAGTAACTTTCACTTTTAATGTCTGTCTCTCTCGCTCTTAGGCGGGCTAACCATGCCCGAGTGGAAGGAACGCGTGCCTCTCACTCGCTCTCATTGTGAGCGCATAACGTGAGCGGAGCGTAACGCAGTTTCTTGAAGTGTCACCCGGCAAACCAATTTATAAGACGTTGTCACGTCAAAATGAAATCAGTACAAATTTCTTTCATTTATTTATACTTTTTCTTTTAATTAAATCATTTAAGCTCGTATACCAATTATTTTAAATTAATTTCAACGCCATCTAGCGGCAAACCCGTGAACTCACACAACCCAGGCTGGCCTAGGCTACCTTATGTCCTATACGATTTGACATCTTAACTTAAAGACTTACCGTACGTCATAAGAAAATACTGATGGAATGCTTCCATTTTTCAAAAGTTTTTTTTAATTTTATTTAATTTTATTTTTAATGAATTACTACAGTATATTCATTCAATATTTTAATATAATTAACATATTTTATAGCACTTAATGCACTAAAAAATAAAATACAAAAAGAACTCTTTCGAACCGGATTTGAACTAGCGAACTATGGGTTCAGAGGCGACCGCTATACCAACTGAGCTATCGAAGGCTTAGAAATGAAGTTGAAATTCTGATAAACTTTCTGCAACGTAATTGGTTTGCTGGGAATGGGACGCATAAAATAGTATGACGTCATCGTAACGTTACCGAGCGTTACACTTTTTCATAAGTGACTCCCAGCTCAACCTAATTTAAGACGTTGTCACGTCAAAAATAATAAAAAAATCCATGCCATGCCACTTTTAGGTTACGAATATAACCCGGTGCAGGCAGAGCAATCGCAACGTTACAAACCCCAAACCATAGCTATTTCACGATTCGTAGCCACGTTTATCACAGTTTTAGTTGTAAACATTGATAGAAGAGCCATAACAGTGACAGGCTGCTAGCCTGTCGCATAAAACATACACTTAACCAACATAGTATTAAACACGCTTGGCAAAACATTGTGTGAAAGCTTCTGTGAACTCCCGCTACGCAAACAATGTGAGATTTGACGGACAGTTTAATCAAAATCAATTAGCTCTTATCATTTATCGCTCGTTTTCGCGGAGCTCGTAATCACACAGGTTAGCTAATCATGAAACAATGGAACCGTGACGGGGCCGTTAAAACACATGTAGTGTTGAGCGAACGTTGCCACCCCTCTTGAATTTGCATTCCCATTGCCTCCCGTGAGTATCGTTCTTATTCCGAAAGGTGCAATTACATAAATTGCGTAATAGCCAGGTGTTGGCGTACTGATGTGGGACTCCGAACAAATATGACGATGAATTCTGCATTCCGATGGGGTTAATGTGTTTATTTTTGTCATTAAGCCATGCTTGCTCGCTGGGATTAAGAGATTCAGTTACGATGTTTTCTGTCCTGAAATAGGTAAAGAACAGATAATAAGATTGAATTAGTCACCCAAAACGTCCACAATAGAAAAATGTAAACCAAGGTTGACTTGGACGCGTACGCAGAGGACTAGACTGGAGATCCAGAGTTCTGGAAAATAAAAGAACAGGCCTTTGTCCAGCAGTGGGATACTTTGACAGGCGCATGTGAAAAATAATGCTTTTTAAATACAAAACTCAAGAAAGAAAAAAGTAAAAGTTACGCCGTCAGCAAAGAAACAGCAGACTTACTTCACCTGTTTATTCCAAACACATACTACTCTCACTGTACTTTATTCACGCTTCATATGAAATTATTAATGTTTGCTTCAAAATACATCTCCATCGCAGGCTAGAGTAAAATTGGCTGTCACAATTAATTACCTCATCCAACATGCATGACAATCTAATAGCGGTGATCTAGCTGCGACCCGCTTTCCGCTTTCTCTTGCACGAAGATCACAATGATCGTCGGGCCTTAGAAAGAGCGGTGAGTATTTCCACTGCGACTGTGGGATCAATAATGTTGAAGTGAGCTTAAAATCTTGAAAGGCTTTTTTCTTCTTCTAAAAGATGATTTGTTAAAAAAATATTACATTGTGTATGTAGTTCCCAATTTGTGTGGGAACGTCAGAGGATGCCTGCGCCTAGCAAAGGATGGTATTTAGGCTGGATAAGGAAAAAGATAAAATAATAGTTTCTTCTGTTCTAATCATTCTTCCCTAGGCGATCCTCTATTTAGCATACATTCGGACAAACGAAAATCAGTATGCTCGATATCCACCGCACGGTACTAAAATGGTATTTAAATGGTCAAAAAAAGAGGTAATAGTAGTGCCTAAAACTAGATGACCTGATGTGTCAGCAGTCCGCTTGTTCTAAGGCCCAGGTCTAAGGTCGTGAGTCGAACTTAATTGGACCCCGGCCGGGTGACACGGAAAGGAGATGCATCACCCGGCTGTATGAAACGCATAAATTTCTAACTGAGAATTGGATTCGAGCGACTTTTGTTTTATGATATTATGATTTTGCGTGCGCCGTTCAAATTTATTATGCGAACAGTCAAAACAAGCATGTTTAACGAACGGATGAATAAATTCGATGAGTAATAAAAATGTAACCAGTTTTTTTATGTGACTGTGTACTCGAAGAAATACAGTTGAGGCTGAAACATAATATATAAAAACATCACATCTGTATACCCAAATGTGGTGGCCAAGCACATGAAACTCTACTTAAATAAAACCACGACTGCTTCACGTTTCTTTACCAGCCTTAGTAAAAAAATACGTCAGGTGAAATTGTGACACGGAAGAAATACTGAAATGGTAGAAATGGAATAGCTGAAAACTACTAGTCGATGGAATATCTGTTAGGAATTGCCACCAATCGAAATTCCTGAGACCTGGCAACATCGACCAGCAAAAAAAAAAGTTTTTTAAATTCTTGGATAACATAGATTTGAACCGAACACAATGCTCCTCTTACGCATGAATCGAAACTGAATGGCTGATAAATACATGCACACAGGCTCCAGACATCTCGTGTCAACATAAAGGGTCGTAAAGCCGAGAACGCATTGAAAAAGCAGTCGTGATCTCCAATAAGTGGCACGTAAACAAAACGTAAAAAATCACAATAGTCCGATACTAGTTGAGAAGTAAAAGAGCGCGAGCCGTTGACACATTTGAAGATAATGTGCGCATGTTCTCCCGTCCTCCGTGGAGTGCAAGTGAAAAGATTCCAGCGTTCATGAATTTCATGCGTGTTACATGTACATACATATAATCACGTCTATGTTCCAAAATGTGCCTTGTAGAGCTCACCAAACGTGACATAGACAAAATAATGACTATTTCACGTTTCGTAGCCTGATTTTAGGTTTAAAATCAGGTGGAAATATAATAGTGACAATATAGGAGGCTTCCTCGCTACTAAGTGATCTCTTCCAGGAAACTTTTAACAAAAAGTACTACTTTACCAATCTATCTACAAATCTAAACTACCTAATCAATAAGTACCTAATAAAGTAGTCAATCTTTATTCTACAAAACAGGAAATACAAACAGGTACCAACGATGCCCGTGTGGTGTTTAGAATAACACCTCTTCGTTTTTTTCGTGGATGACTTAAGACACGACAAGGTAAATAAGTTTAGATAAGTATGCTTTAGGTGATAGATTAGCAACCTTACCTTTACCTTTGTTATCTATGTTAAAATCTAAAACGTGAAATAGTCATGGCTTTGACTATAATATAAAGTTTAGTGTTCTCTACCTGCCCCATTTGGGAATACAGGCGTTATGTTTACATCATGTTATTTACAAAGACAGACTTTTCCCTGAAAGAGTCTGCCTGTCAACCTTATTAAAGAAATTGCAAAACATACGCAAATGCACACAAAAAATCGCTGCCGCTTGTCCCCGACATCCTCCTCATGAATACGAAGCGGACGGCGGGTGCCACGTAACGAGTGTGCATTTACATTTCATATGCTACAAATGACGCGAGCATTGCACAGGTTGCAGTGCCGAGGACCTGTTTATGATACAAGATTGTGTTGTTTAAATAAATTCGACGTTTCCAGGACTTGATTAATTAGTTTAGTCGTTGCTGCCGATTCAAATAAAACCAGAGGTTCTCTAGATTTTCATTCGTTTGCTTTTGTGACTAAAGATCGCAAGACCGATACGTTAGTGAGGTAAGTTAAAAGCCGTGGTAGCATAGCGATCTGTGGTCTCTCTAGTTGTGGGTTCGAATCCCAGGCTCGAACCCGATTTTTTCGGAATTTGTGTATTGCCTGCGATTTTTACATACTAAGAGGAAGCAATAATGTGCATACTCAGAGAAGGTAAGGAATTTGGCTCATAATTTACGAACCCAGCTACCTTCTTAGGATCATTTACGACTATTTTACCCTTTTTTCACCGTACTTAATAAGACCACTAGCAATTAAATCTGAAACATGTTCTAGACGAGTGCTTGTCTTAAATCAGTAATTACGTTATGTTCATAACTGTTTCCATAAAATTTTAAATTATTATTTAATTTTCTTAACTAACTTTATGAGACCTTGCTTACATCCGTACTATTTGTAATAAATTTATCTATTTTTTTATGATACGCGAATGCGGCCTTATTGACTTAGAGCTCCGATTGTCGAGCGTGTGTGAACAGCTCCATATAAAATGTACTGCGGCTGCGACACCCGATTAAAAATCGTGCCGGCGCCCGACGCGGTGGGAACGGGGGCTTATGAAATATCGTTCTATTTAGGTACAGTGAATGTTTTACTATGCAGATATGATTTAATGGTAGCAGGTATTGCAATCGATAGAATTATTGAGGAAGTGTGTTTATAGGTAATATTTAATACATGTCATGAAAATAGCATTTATTTACGTCTGGTACAGTCCGCGGTGTCTAATTTGTCATTTTTTTATCAATATAGGTAAGTTCGGGCATTGCTTTACAGTGGAAAAAGCGTTGCCTCTACTATCTACTTAAAACCTTCCTAAAAGAAACCATAAAAAGTTGTATTATGAGACAGTAAAAACGCATTAAATTAACAAATACGTAACAACTTCAAAATTTATTCCTATTTCTTGGTTTCGAATCCCTACTGCGTTCAGTACGTCTAGTGTGTTCATTTCGATGGTACAGTCGTTAACGAATTCGTTTGCGAGTTGTCGCGGAATGTATGGAGACTTGTCGACCGTGGCAGCTGTGCAAACGTTCCGCTGGCGGCGCTGTCTCGCTTTCCATACAATTTTGCGATAACTCGCAAACGAATTCGTTAACGACTGCACCATAGAAATGAACACACTAGACGTACAGGAATCTACAGATTCACTCGTTCGCGAACAAATTAATAGAGTCCTTCACTTTGAGTAAAACATCACGCGCGACAAAAACTAGTCATTTGTTGTGCTAACTATTTCGATAGTATCAGGACTCCGCATAAAATCACTTACCGTCACTTGCTAGCCTGTGTAACTATCTATCTAAACGCGTCTATACGCTGCAAGCGAACCTGTTTCTTCCACGTTCCCAGTCGTATGACAGGCTAATCACGGCGTGTCACGGCCTTATTACTTTCCGCCTCCGTACGAAACACTTAGCCGTATGTAAATCGTGTGAATGTGTTGTGTTTTTGCGTAGTCACTTGTTTATATAGATGCGAATAAAATAATGGACATGTTATACACGATGGATGATTAGATCTAGACTCTTTACTTTATTCTATAAACTTTAAACTATAAAGGTAAAATGCAAATATTTGATTTACAATGAAACAAAAGTTAAAAATTATTTAACTTTATAGAAAAATGCAAATAGGGACGTCCTACTTCAAAGCATCTATAGTATAGATTCTATACTATTCGGCATATAACTTGGCTCAATCTTAAAGGAACGCAATGATTTTTCTAGGTAAAGCAATGCGCACTACGTCTCTCTCTCTCTCTCTGTCTCTCTATCTAAAATAGTGCCAAATCGTATGCCGAATTGTGTAATATAATTAGACTTAAATAAATAGCTATAAATCTACACACATATTATAAAGAGGAAAAATTTGTTTGTTTGTATTTTTGTATGTTTGTAGTGAATAGGCTCAAAAAGTACTGGGGCGATTTAAAAAAAAATCACTATTTATTAGATTGCTACATTCTTCCGAATTGACACAGGCTACGTTTCATTTAAAAAAAAAATAGAGATCTTTGGTAATCGTCAATAATGTAACCAAGGGTGTAAAAAATGGAATATAAACATGTAAATTTGCTGTGCTTTATACCGCAATATAACCGAATTCCACGCGGGCGAAGCTGCGGGCGGAAAGCTGCATAATCCTACATGAACTACAGGCCGGAAGACACATCACAGTAGAAGTGGTGGAAACTGGGTGAAATGCGTTTCTTTTATAAATACTAATGTATGTACTTACATTTTTATCATCCTTAGTTTAATGTTAAAAACAAATAGAAACAAAAACTTTCCATTTTGTTGGAACTATTTTTTCTTGTGATTAACCATTCAAGCTACGCGAATCATCATTCATCTCACAAAACGTTGCACTTAAGTTTTTGTGGCGGTGTTGTACAATAAAATTATCCATAATTTACTTGAATTGCGGTTTAAAAAATAAATACATCATAATCCCATAGGTAGATTAACGAGATACGACGTAGATACGAAACAATCACTACTTAGTGAACGACAAACATCTAATTCATTTAGTTTTTTGCATCACCGTCGGTTACGCTGCTAACTTTTTTCTATCCAACCACGAAACCACCATATCGTCACTGGAAAGGCAAAATTTCTTAAACGCCAAAATGGCCATATTGAGTTATATATATATTCGGAATCAGCGAATTTTTCTGCATCGATCTGTCTAGGTTACATTGCGATCGGAGTACTTTGATGGCGTTTCAGTAACCCGTAAAAATGGGGATTTTTTTTTATTCGATTACTGAAGTGACACACTTTTCGCCCTTTTTTTTACATATGTCGCATCAGTTATTTTTACTTACTTAATTAATGTACATACATCAACTTAAGTAAAATTTACTTTCTGCTATCCGCAAAACATTGTTGTAGAAGTATTTGTCCTCTACTCGATATCTAGGAATAACTTCGTTTAAGTAATTTAGACCTTTGTCATATGTAATGAGGCATGGCGGATAAGAAATTTTGCCCTCATATTATGATCGAGTAAACGGCGTGTACGTAATTTAGCCTTACTCTTGTTTAAGCAAGTTTGTGCTGTCAGCATCTCTGCTGTATGCATATTTATCGGTTAAGAAATTATCAAACACCTTTCTACAGGATAATAAGTAAAATTTTATGGAATTATATTTATTGTTGGTGTCGTTTATATGTGGTGTCGGCTCGCTCATTCCCCTCCAGTCCCGTGTGTGGTTTGATCCAGAACAATGCAATGCTTTTGCCCTGAAGCCTGCAGCGCCGCATTGTGTCTCTCGCATTCACAGCCAGCGGGTGGGAGGTTACCACTGTCTGGAGCGCTGTCCTCGAGTCGCTGAATATCCCGATACTTGCGCACTGTGTTTATGCACGAATAGCTCCGCATAAGGCCAGGAGTTCAGCCTGGTAGATGGTGCAGTAGGACGGCAGAGCAAGCTTGATGGCCCTGGTCTCCGCTGCGCCATTTCATATGGACAGCGCTGTACCCACCCTGCCATTAACCTTGCTGACGTCCGTGAAAATGCGCCCTGAAATTTCGGTATTCTTCCTCGTCTACCAGGCTGTTGTAGTCCATGGTCACTTGCTGAGCTGGGTGTGGGGCTTTCAGTTTGGGAGCCATTAGCTCGATCTCCCTGTCCTCCAATTCTCCCCGGGAGAACCCCCTCTTGGCCTCATACAGTGAGGCTACCTCTCGAACTCAAAGGTCGAGGGGGAGTATCCCGGCGAGGACAAGTGCCGAGTTTAGGGAGACCGTTCGATATGCTCGGCAAAGTTTCTAGGCAAAGCCCCTCTGCACTGCGTTGAGCCAAAGTGCAGAAAACTGCACACCCAGCTTGCTAGCAGCAAGCGCCTAGGCACTAGCGGCATACAATATCACAGGTTCCACTGCCGCTGTATAGATGGTACTGACGACCTCCAGATTTAGCCTCTAGCTAACTCTCGCTGCCCTTGCCAGTCGCCTGTAAATACCCAATGCCTTGTTACAGACGTTGGATACGTGCTCGTTGAAAGTGAGCCTGTGGTCGATGGTGAGTCCCAGCAGTTTGATCTCTGTCCTGTTTACAATATTAATCTATTCCACCCATGCTGAGACGTTGTGTGTCAAACTTCAGTTGCACGCTGCCCTGCTCTATTGACCGTCTCCAGATCTTTTGCCCTGAAGACAGCATTGGATCCTTATTTTTCATTTCTTCGACTTAGTGTCATTTTTCATCTCTCTCTACCTTTTCCCGCATCTTGTCCCTTTCTTCTTTTGTTCTGAATCCCAGTATAATTTTCCTGTTTTTCACCTTTCGCACCTTCTTCACCTTGATCCACCCTTCCTTGGCTTCGTTGGTGTTTTGGATCCGGTCCAGTACCTGTTCCCTGGTTTCCGTTTCATCCTGCGATGTAATAACTGCAGAATTTAGGGTCTCTCGTCTGGTTTGTCCCTCGTTATGGCTATCACCACCTCAACAAAGGATGTCCCATGAGCGCTCGTGGCTAATTTTTCCCGAAGCAGGTCCAACACCTGCCGACCGCTTTTAAGCAGTTCTGTTTGTAGTTCTTGTTGTTGCTGGTACTCCTCTTGTCCCTTCTCGTGTTCTGTGAGGGCCTTTTTATGTGACGAGATCTCTTTGCAGAGTTCCAGCACTATTCTATTATTCTTGGCCAGCAGCTCGACCTGTTCTTTCACTTTTTGTGTTGTACCTGGGTCTTGGAGCTGATCCCAGCCTTCTGTTTGCTGGTGTGCGTTTGCGACGGTCTTTTTGGGTCCCACTACGTTGATATATTTGAGCCCCCCTTCACCCCTCTTGGTTCTGACTCGGCTTTAGTATGTTGTATTGCACGCATTGTGGTACTGTGCATGTAAAATATGTTTGCCTGTTTTTAATGAGATCCGTCAAACTAATAGTAAGTACTTTATCCTATTACTAGCTTTTGCCCGCGGCTTCGCTCGCATTAAGTTCGGAATGACACAGAAGAGATCTCGGAATTTTTTGAATACTCTGCTGTAGACAATAATGTATATGACATTCAATTCGGGAATAGGATGAAAAGATTCTAGTCATATGCTACTAACACTCCTCATTTTAGAGAAGTGATGGATTATAAAAAGACAAAATTAGCCTATGTCACTAACTCTTTGACTATTTCCAACTTACCTGCATGCCAAATTTCAAGCGTCTAACTTAAGCGGTATAGATTTTTCTTACAACGGGATTTTCCCGCTAACTCCCGTTCCCGTGGGAATTTTGCAATATCCTGTTGCAACTAAGCTTTGAGTTAACT
>BHDV01010833.1:0-15996 GCA_005406045.1 Adoxophyes honmai
ACGGCCGCGGCCACGCCGCGCGTCTGCTGGCACACGGCCTCCAGCGCGGCGCGGACCACGTGCGCCCGCCGCGTGAACCCGCTCAGGCCGCACATCACTCTGCAAACAACACGCCGTCTTAAGCCTCCCCGAAAATTTCACACAGACCCCTAGCGCCACCTATCGTCGAGTAGCGGAACCTCTACTACAAACGCCATCTGTGTTAAAACTGTCAAAGCTTCGACACCGCGCTAGCAAATTTCGAAGATCGTCTGCATAAATGCAACTTCCAAATTTCTCTTGGTAGACTTGGGTCTTAAGGCATATTTAATTTCTGCCTGGAGGGAAATCTCTCTGGGAGTCATTTTCACAAGCCTATAAATAAAATAAATGCCTTATAGTCCTAGATATGATTAAATAACGAACGAACTGCGAAAGACCAAAATAAATAAGGTAAACACCGTGTTGGGGTTTTCAAACTCTTTCTCTGGGCCAAAAATTTACGAATACCTACCAATTAAATTAGCAACTACCAAATTTGGATATTAAAATGTAATCTAAACACAGTTACAGTGCATGTTTCGACTTACCCTCTGGCATCCTTTCGCCACTGCGGTGAATAGAGGCCGTTAAACGCCGGCACGAAGCAGATGCTTCCCTCGTCGGCGTCGCCCACTTCTGACGCCTGTGCCTCGCTGTCCGACACGTCGTCCAGTATTTCCAGCCCGTGCTGCAGCCACTGCAATGTGTCACCTACATACAATTTAGCTATTGTAGGTACATTTCATTATGTTTTAGAATGTTCACAGGGACAAATAAGGAGTTTTGTTTTGCATAAACGCTCGCGCAGCCACCCAAGATACAGTGTTCGGCATTCAACTTGGACATAATTGATTAGTGCGCAATGCGGTGCGGGTGGTAAATGTCGAACAACGAACCAATCGCGCTTTCGGAGCCCCCCCTCCGCGTCCCGTTTTACCACCAAAGAGACCTGTCACCTGTCAATTTTGGCCAAGTTGAATGCCGAGCACTAGTTAAAGCTGTTAAGCCCAATGTTAACCTAGGATAGTATAGTACAGTTACAGTCTCGGATTGGAAACATACATTATGTATATCGTAGTGTCACGTTGAAAATGTAACGAGTGACTTAGGATTTCGAAACGTGACTGAGTATGGTGGTGGTGGTATCGGTTGGGTTTGTGTAGCTTATGTTCTTTCGGCGTGGAGGGGAGTAGCTTCATAAACATACATTAACATCATCATCATTTCAGCCATAAGACGTCCACTGCTGAACATAGGCCTCCCCTTTGGACATTGACATTGGTACATAAAGCAACATTGAGGTGAGCAGTCATTGTTATAGTTCAAGGCTGCTAAACCTTTTGAAGAGTTGGGCCAAATGGTAGATTCAGTCGTTAACAAAGGGCCACTTACATTTCCTACTATAACTAACGCTAGGTCAGTTATTGCTGGAAATTCATCCAAGCCATAATTGCGCGGGCCACTTAAAATTCTTCCGCGGGCCACACTATGGCCCGCGGGCCTACGGTTGAGCAGCCTTGTTATAGTTCATTAATATTAATATCGTAAAACAACTTAAAGTTTTTGAATTAATTCAAATAACGCACCTGCTATTGCCACTGAACCTTCCAATGCGTAAACTGGTGGCGCGTCCGGTCCAAGTTTGTACGCAACTGTAGTTAGAAGGCCGTTCTGCGAGTGCACTATGGAATCACCTGTGAAGTAAAAATAAAAGCCATTTCACAGTTAAAACAAAACATACCTACTATAATTTTAAAATACATTTTAGCCTTGGTGTGGGTGATATTAGTTAATGTTATGGAGTTTACGATGTGATACTGCTTTAATGTGTAGAATTCGAAAATTTACTTAATCAGAACAGAACAATAAAATAGGCTTGGATAATTTATTCATAATTAGTTTTTAATGTTGGACTTGCTTACCCGTATTATATAGAAGGAAACATCCCGTCCCGAACGTGCATTTCACTTGACCAAACTTCATACAACCTTGTCCGACTAGAGCTGCTTGTTGGTCACCCAAACACTAAAATGTAAGGCACAATTAATTGACCAATATTCGTATGAGGATTTTTAAGTGTTCAAAGCATTTTATGCGTAATTATTTGTGGCATTATTATATAATCTTTGTTTTTTCTCAATATTATTACCTATATGAATGTAGATGAAGTTCTGTATGCGACTGTGTATAATTAGGCATCAAATACTCATGATTATTTACGAAAATCGCCTCTTCAGGCTCATTTCATAAAACACACTCTTACATTAATGCATTTTATTATGTAACAGTGACATAAACAACTATAATAACATTGTTCTAACCCCAGCAATTGGCACTCCGATAAGTGATCCTGTAGAAATATAACCGTAAATCTCGGCTGAACTTTTGATCTTTGGCAAAATTTGTTTTGGTATATCAAAGAATCGCAGCAGGCCCCTCTCCCATTGTAGGCTGCGTAGAGACATGAGCTGCGTGCGCGATGCGTTGGTGACATCGGTAGCGTGCACGCCGCCGCGCGGCCCGCCCGTTAGGTTCTGCGGACAAACCAGTAACGTGGTGAAAAATACAGGTGTACCACAAATATAAGTTACGGTTAGACGAGCAGACAAATACCGAATGAAATCGAATGAAATCGAATGAAATCTTTATTTTTCGCTCATCTCGCAAGGCAAAATGGCGGGCGCCGGAGTTGCCGGCGTCGCGCGCAGTATATTAGCCAATTGCCGTTAAAGACTTTCCCGGGCAATGGCATTGCATTATGATTAGCTAAAACGGATTCAAATAATGCATTCTGCGCAGGTACATTAATGTGACTTATATTTCTGGCACTACTGTACATCGAGTTAGTTCGACATATTTCGGGCTAGTCCGTAGCCCCATAAACCTAATTCTAACAAAGTACAGCCTATGTTCAAGTCTGTGTACCTACGCGTCACTTTAACGTATTTAAAAAACAGGTTAAAAATAATAAATAGTTTCATATTTATGTATACACGGGACTTAATCGCGTTTTGTTTTTATTATCTCACGACGTAAATTTGTGTGAATCACGAAAGTCTAAAACATAATAGCTAAATACATCATTTGCATGTTTTTTATATTTCACGTTTCGTGGCCACCTCTGACATATTTTACTAATAATCAAAATTAGTAATTACCCATATGAGCCAAGAGTCGACTGTGCCTGCCATACACTCCCCGGCAGCAACCGCGTCTTTGATAGACGTCACATTCTGCAGCAGCCATTTCAGCTTCACCGACGAGAAGTACGTGGATAATGGAAGCCCGCTCGTCTGCGCGACTGCGTTTATCGACTGCGCTCCCTTGTTTTTGAGGAGGTCATCTACGATTTTGGAAGTTCTCACATCTAACCAAACTAAAACAATAGACAATACGCTTTAATCCAAGTAAAAGGGCAAAATATGAGTTCTGTTATCTTGAATTTGGACCTAAAATTAAAAATGTGAGATAGTGGGTAGACCAGTAAAGGAAATTGATGGCTGATGAATGAGGAAAGATTTTAAACCTGGGTACGAATTAGTCAGCCGGCTTAGCACAACAAGGCGCGAGTTAGTCTATATCTGTCACTGTCTAATTAGAGACGTCAGAAAATGACGGGTGGAGTATCCCGCGCGCGACGCGACTTTAGCGTGTTGCCTGCCGTGCTAAGCCTACAGAATCAGATCGAGGCGCGCCCTCTAAGCGGTGCTTATTGCTTGCAAGCAAAAGCGCTCTCAAGCTGCGAGCCAATATTGTGCCTCGTTCAAATGGCGTTGAATACTTACGATCCCGCGCGGAGATAAGAGCAAACAGACAATTTGTGCGCGCCTTTGACTCTACTTTGTACCCAGTCGGCTTAGCACGACAGGGCGCGAGATAGACTATACCGGTGAGAAAGTGACATCTAGTCTATCCCGCGCGCGAAACGACTCGCGCGTGTGGCTGTGCAAGCCTACAGCTTAAAGCTCACGTGAAGATTACAGAAATAAATAACTACGAACCAATTGCACTATAAAGTGGCTGTCCTGTAGCAGAATTCCAAACAATAGTTGTTTCTCGCTGATTTGTGATTCCAATACCAACAATGTCTTCTGGGTTGATGTCCAACTTCCTCAAGTTGTCTGCCGTCACCTATAATTTGCATTTCAACCTTACACAACATCGTATAGAATTTCTTTATGTGTTGATTTACCTTTCTTGTAATTACAAAAAAGAAAACCATATCAGAAAATGTTTGTATTTGTAGCCCATGTAGGGTGCGGGCCGGATTCCTATTTGAGAGCAACACCTGAATCGGTACAATCTGAGCAACAACGGTTTACTGTTCCCGAAATCTAAATTAGCAAGATTTTAAGTAGTGGGGATAAACTTTTAAGCGGAAAAAGCTATCCGCGAACTTACCCCAATTACTTAAAATCTTGGCACATTCAATTGTTTAATTGATTAAAAAAACGAACGCAGTATAGTTGGTCAGAGATACCTACTGCATATATATATCATGTCATTGTCATTGTTATAACTGTTATAAGTACCTAATCAAAAGAAACATAAAAAATCGTTATTATTTTTAAGTGTTAAGAAAAAAATAATATAGCTGTTATATCACAGCATAAAGTTTTTTTCTGTATTTATATACACGATGTTGTTGAATGCTGGGGATTGTACCTATTATTACACATATAAGCAAACCGATGGCTAATGTCTAACACGAGGAGGGGTGGCGGCTCTAACGCCGGCAAAATTTTGTTTTGTAGTAAAATAGAGTATGATTCATTTGTACATTTCTTTACTTGCTTTAGCTTTTGGTATCATGATTAATCCCCATGTAGTCAAGATTATGTGACAAAGTACATATCTTCTCATGTGATAAGATTAATGCAGTAAATGTGTCTGTGCAATTTATGTTTTATTATATGTTACCTCAATGCATTCTAAAACAGCATTTAATATTTCAAGTGCATCTTGTTCAACCCATCCTTCTTGTGGACTAAAGCGCCTGAGTGAAGTTTGATGATAGGTTAGGACTTCAGAGGTATTCGCAGCAAAAACCTGAAAAAAGATTAAATGTTTTGTGTTTTTTTTTCTTTATAATTTAATAGGACCGAGCAAATATGTAGTATTTGGCAAATTAAAAAAGTAAAATCCTTTTGAGATAAAAAAAGGACAACTTTTGACCCATTTTGTATTTGAATGAAATCTGATAACAAGTTTATAAAACTTGAAGTTTGTAAACAAAATAATGTGGGGCGTTTGTAACTTCCTAATTAATTTATGTTATTGAATAAGCACAGTAAGGCTGCACTTACTAGGTGTGCAAGGTCCAGAAGGTTTTAAGTAGTGGGTGTAAGTTTGCACACCACATTTAGCAATGCATGAACTTACCCCCACTACTTAAAAACTTCCCAAGTTTGATATGGGGGACTGTACAATGGCATTGTTAGTGGTTGAGTTGAGTGGCACATATACTGAAATACACTAAAAATACTGTTTAGTGTTTTCAGTGGGTATAATGAAATTCAAAATATAGAAAAACACCAAATGAAGAAGCTTAAAATGCAGGTGTGATGTTACAAAAATATGGTGTCTACCTAGTTTAACTTAGTAGTGGGTTGATGTAGGTATGCTGATTTGATTTAAAGAAATTAACTTTAGGAATTCAATCACTGAAATATCATTGTTCATAAACTTGTTTGTCTATACCATAATCTATACCAGAAAAAAATAAACAATAGGTGGATAAATCAAGATCTTTTTAGGTATAGTCTGCTGATCTATATTAACAATATAAAAACACCAGCATGATAAGTTTTGTCACCCATGCGAAAAATTTGTTCCTAACTAGTAGTCTTAAAACGCTATTTCCTAACCCAAATTTAAAAGTTATAGCGTTGGTCCTCTCATTTGCACATACCTGGTTTGAGAAGGATTGTTTTATGTTGGGGATAAAACTATACTAGAGACCGATAGGTACTTAGAAGATGGTAAACAATCTTGACGTGTCTTTTTATTTAAACATACACTTTATAAATCAAAATCTTTACATTTTACAATTTAGGTATGAAAAAATCATTTACTTTCATAATTGAATTGTATATTGTAACGATTTTCATTTTTAGACTGTGTATTTCAATAAAAAGACATGTCAAGATTGTTTACCATCATTTAAGTACCTATCGGTCTATAGTATAACTATGCAATTATAGCAGGTGAGGGCGAAAGAGACAACAAATGCTGAATCAGGGATAAATGTTGACGTGCTAAGGCCCGTGATATGGTATTTGTTGAGTAAAGCATTTCTAAGAAAGCAACAAAAATATTTATGATAAAAAATATTTTAATAACTACCTAATTTGTGTTAATGATATATGTTTAGGGTCTTCGGTAGTTAGTCAGTCTGTACAGGAAACATATACAAAATGTGAATCACAGTAAGATTCTGCTAATAAAATACAAAAGGTGATAATATTTTATGACTTGTGTGTAATTACCAAAAACTTCACGTTCGATGTTCCTTCATCTATGGCACCGATTAATGGCCCGAATTTACCAAATACGCGCATAATACCGGTGGTTAAGTTTAAAATTCAAAATATTTTATAAATCTAAAGAGTTACATATTGATTTCTTGTATAAATTTAAATAAATATAACATTTGACGCTAAACACAGTTTAGCGTCAATTCTGGAAATTAATCAGCTGATTACCTTATTTGTCAGCTTGACAATCTACTTGCGTCCGGATTGAACTAAAGTTTACTTACTCTTTCTACATAACATTGTACTGCATTTTATATACCCATTTTTTATACATGAAATTGTATGAAATTAATTTTATTTTTAGCTACAGCATCGTTTGTTTAAATTTATAACTTAAATGAAGTGAAAATACGACGAATAAACCTTAAAAATGTGCGTCGGGCGAAGGTTGACAATATTGACATTTGTGTTGTCTGACATCATTCTGACAAGATTCTGACATAGAGTAGAGTACCGAAAAAAAAACAAAAAGAAAGCCTGTTTTTACAACTCCACCGGCGTGCCATGCAAGATTGTGTTATTTTCTTGTTCCAATAAAGTAAAGTGTACGGGCTTGTTGTAAGAAAATTTTGTTAAATTTATAGACTAAAACATAATGCCTGAAATGGAGCTAGTGATTACGCAGAATAAACAAATAATCAAGAGTGTTTCAAAAGACGTTAATTTACGAGGTTCACTTACAGTAAAATATCTTGAAGAATTTCAACAATTGGTAAATGCTACTATAACTGCAATAATCGAAGAAAGTGGATGCGATCAAGATGTATCAGAAGGTACGACACGAATATGTTTTTTACCTTGAAATTTTACATTAATATCTCTAGCCATTCTAATAGCTAAGTATACTTATATTTTTTCACGACTAAACACTAACGCTGGGGCTAGTTCAAACGGTATTGATTAGCCCAGCGGTTCCTAACCTTTTTCAGCCGCGGACCCCAAGGAAATCAAGCATAATGCCAAGGACCCCTGAGTGAAAAAACAAACTTTTTTGTAGAAAAACATTTATATATCCTTATCCTTACTAATATTATAAATCGGAAAGTGACTTTGTTTGTTTGTTTGTTCCGCTTTCACGCCGTAACTACTGAACCGATTGCTTTGAAATTTTGCAGACGTAAAGATAGAAGTCCGGATTGAATCATAGGGCACTTATTATCCTTAAAAAAAAAATGATGTTCCCAAGGGGATGTTCGCTTTATACCGCCATATAACCGAATTCCACGCGGGCGAAGCCGCGGGCAGAAAGCTAGTTTAAAATAAGCGAAAAAACATTAATGAGAAGGTTGGTGCTGCTTTTTTCCAACTAAGTCAGAAACTGTTCCCGACGCGCTTGCGTTGCCCAGTAAGCGTAATAATTACGAGATATTTGGCGTAGTTAATTTATTTATTTTTGTTAATGCTCTAAGTAAGATAGATGCGTATGGGACCGCGGAGCCCCAAACATATGCTCGCGGATTCTATTGTAACATAACAGACGCATCTCGCTTTACTGGGGTGGCACCTATTAGATTTAGAATAACACCTCTCTTTTTCTTCCATGATTGTTGTACAAGGTTATGAAGAAAGATAGTTAAGGTAGGTATATTTTAGGTGAGAGGCTAGCAACCTGTCACTATTTATATCTCTTCTATTCAACTTAAACCTAAAAATCTTTCTGAAAGTAGCTATGAAACAGGAAATAGTCAAGACAGGATTGATGTATGTATGCATCCCATTACCCATTTTTTTGTTTGTTTGTATTCTTAGAGGAGGGTGGTGCCCGGTAGTGGGACATGTAGCTGGTTTATTGTTTATTATTAATGTTAGTTCTAATATATGATAAGATTCAGGCTATCAATACTGTATTTTTAATGGCATATTCAGAAAAAAATATAATCATGTACATTTTAGCTGTATTACTTTTATTTTATTCTTACACAGAACAATTGCAATTAGGATATTCTAATTTAATTACAGTAACCTTATTATTACCTGTAGTTACAAAAAAAAGTAGTACAGAGCAATACACCAATGTTACATAATTATTAAGTTACAAAGAGTGATTCAAGATATAGAGCATAGTGTCTTGTTCTGTTTGATAACTCCAATTATGATGGCATAGATGGCACTGAAAGCATCAATCAATTATTGTATTAAATGAGTGTGAATATCTGTCCTAGTGTAGTAAGTGATGTGAAAAGTCCACGTTTTTGATTGTAGTGCTCACACATGCTCAGCCTGGGCCTTCACGACATGGTGTTATAAAAATAGATTGACAACTAAATTTGTATGAATAAGAATGTGTAAATTATATTTGCATTTATTTTTATTGTTTTAGATTTGAGTGAAGAAAGCAGTGAGGATGATGAGGATAATATCCCTGTCACACCGAAGAAAAGGAGACAATAGTTCATAGGTACACTTTTATTATTATAATTGTATTTAGAAATAGGTAAATGATGTATAAATAAAACAATTAAGTATTGTTGGTATTATTTTCTTATGTCACTAAGAACGGTAACATCTCATTAGGCAACTTATTTATTTACATAACTAAATATTTACACAACAGAATTTACTTACATGTACTCTCTTGCTCAAATACACTTGTACTTTTATTTTGTAGCATATAGTTTCATTCAAAATAAAGTTTAAAATTTCAATGTACATATCATTAATGAGTACAATACCTTTCCTTGCAGTAAGATATTTGCTATCAATGTTCATTATATTAAATAGATGATTTTAAAGGAGAGGCATCTAATAGTGTCACATGTTTAGTTTATTTAACATATTGTTCAAATATCTATCAACACAACCATTATTTACGTAGTATTATAAATACTTAAATCATTACAGAGTCCTTAAATCTAAAATTTGACTTTATTCGAGTTAAGAAAATAAGAGTAAATTTTGGAACTTAATATTATTTAGTGCAATCAGTATTATTTTCTTAACATGAACAAAATGCACGGAATGTCTTTTTATCACAAAGTATTTACTTAACATTAAGAAATTAAATTATGTTTATAAAATGTTGGTATATTGAGAATTTAATTCTTAACATAATTTAATTTTGGAATAACACACTGCTGTAGAGTGGCTGTAGATATGTTTTTGTCTTTGTACATAATAACTTCATATTTCACAATATCAGAATACAATAGCAGTTTAGTAATGGTATCAAGTTATAAAGAAAAAAATAATTTAATATTTGTCTTAATGGGTAGGAGTTGAACCAAACAAGTTATTGCTACAGTGAAGTTGCTCATACCTATATGGTGCAACTACAAGGAGATGTATACCCATTAAAAGTGACAAATGCATGTATTCATTTATAAAATTGTACATACTGGTACATGCATACCTATGTTTGACATAGTGAAATACTTATGGTGCCAAATTGATATGTATACAGCAAGGACACTTAAATGTGTACTTTCTTAAGCAAGTTTATGCATCTTGTAGTTTTTACAATTATATGAAACCACGGTTTTGACTATTGACTAAAGTTACGTCAGCGCGCATACAGTTGTGTGCAAAATAATAGCAGTGAAGGCAAAATTACTCATAAAGTATGGAAATATAATTTTATATAGAATATAATTGCTTATATTTACCATTTTATATCTAATAGCACTGAATAGTAACGAACTACAATGAAGTCGCCAATAATTTCAAGGTAAATGAACAAAAAAATACCATATGATTTTCAAAATAATAGCAGTGACATTTATTTCATGGAATAGATCAATTAAAAATCAAATAACTTCAAATAAAAAGCAAATATACTTAAAAAGTCTAATTAATATTTTGAGGATTGACCCTTATTTTTAATAACAGCTTCACATCTCCTTGGCATTAAGTCAACCAAGGATTTACATCTTTGTACAGGGATGTTGTTCCATGTTGACTGTACCACATGCCATAATTGGGACTTTGTGGTGGGTTTTTGATCACTTAAAGCATTCTTAATATCTGTCCATAAGTTTTCGGTCGAGTTGAGGTCCGGAGATTGAGCAGCCCAGGGTAAAACATCAACTTTTTAGCATTAAACATTCCTTCACAATTTTGCTAGTGTGTTTTGAATCGTTATCTTGATGGAAAACCCACTTTAGCAGCATAAAATCTTCGGCATATGGGTACATTACGTCTTGAAGCACCATCTTTAAATAGTACTCTTTGTTCATAATGCCCTCGATTTCAATTATAGAGCCTGTACCATAGTAGGAAAAAAATCCCCATAGCATCAAACTAAGTCCGGCGTGCTTGACGGTCTTTATCGTGTACTGCGGCATGAAAGCGGCACCGGGCGGTCTCCTGACGTACTCTCGACGACGTTTACACCCAAACAGCACGAGTTTACTTTCGTCACTCCACAATATATTACGCCATTTCTTCATAGGCCAATTTACGTGTTCTTAAGCAAAAATTAGCCCCTGTTTTATGTGCCTTTTAGTCAACAGTGGGACTTTCCTGGGACTTCTGGCGTGCAGATTAGCTTCAATGAGTCAACAGCGAACTGCAGAACTACTCACTTTCTAATTTAACGAGTTTTGATAATGTTTTGACGACAGAAATGGTTGTTTTTTCGATAGGCGTACAATTATGGAGTCCTCTCTTTTTGTTGTAGCCTTTTTTCTACCTCTTGTTTCGGACTTATTACCCATTTCAGACCGTTACTGATCATTTTGGCCTAACATTTTAACATTTCTTGGACAACCTTGTAAGTTTTTCCTTCTTTAATCAACCTTTTAATTCTCATTCTCTCTTTACTTCTCATTTCCCTCGAACAAAGCCTTCCCCTTCCCATAGTTGTAATTTTTTGGACAAGAATTACTTTTAGACAACAGCAAATTCTATATTTTACTACTGCTAAATAGTATTGTCTAGTCCGGGGTGGAGAGAATTATGAAATGAAGATTTTTCTAATAACACTGCTATTTTTATGGAACATCCTTTCTTGAAATTCGTAAATATAAATTCGAAATGAATAAAATTAATAATGCATTGGCCAGTGCCAGCAGTTCTGAGGTAAATAGTTTTTAAATATGTGGTCATCTTTTGATTACGTGGTTTATTTCAGGAAATAATCACTCGAGTACATTTACTGCTATTATTTTGCACACAACTGTACATATTAATTTGCAGTAAACTTATACATATAATCTATCATACATTGTGGCTACGTGTATTTGTAACAAACAATGAGAACATTTTCATTGAGTATATATTTAAGTAACTTTCAAGTGAATCTCCATGTCCTCAACTGTACTTGGAATTACGTTACGCCTTCAAGTGCTAAGAAAATGGTGTCACTGCTAAACATGATAGCAGTTTAGGTCGAGTGGTTTACTCATTATAAATTAAAGATAGTGATAAGTATCGCGGAAAAATATCTTATTCAACATTAATGTTTGCTCCTATAGTGATATGTTTTATCGCGTAACATTTAGAATTCTATAAAATGGTTGAGAATGAAAAATGCTAATTTAACGACGATTTTAGAATCGTTATTGACTAGGAAACGTTGGTTGTTGGTAGTAGGTGATGGTCGGGGGCTTGTCGTCCGGGGGCTCGGAGTCGGACCCGCACACGTCGCATTCGTTGACGCCGCACTCGCACATCGATGTCGGTCGAATAGAGTGCCGGAATTTCTATAGGACACACAATATGTTAGAGTGGTATTCTATTGATACAAAGCTGGCCGTATTTATTTTAAAATGACTTTAATGCCTCAATAACTGAGACCATCCGTTTAACAGCCATGGTGCCATAGTCGGCTGATTAGATAATATTCCCAAACTCGTTAGGTATTTCCTAGTAGCAAAATGCTTATCGTCCCAATGTTCACAGTAGCATTTTCCTCGAACTTGAATCGACAGAGAAATAGTATAGTAGTAAAAGTTGGAAGAACACACAAAACGCTGCATAGACACAACCATGACTATTTTACATTCTGTAGCCATTTATAGCATATTTTGCAGATTGTAAGTTAAGGGGTGCTGTAGTAACAAGCTGCTAGGCTGTCCTCTAAAATATACCTTAACCTATTTCATTAGGTGCCTCTTACCTACGACATCTACGAAATAAATACAGAGGTGTTATTCTAAACCGGACCCGGGAAACCTCAATATTCCCTTTAATTTTGTTTCGATGGTTATTTAATTCTCTTTACCTCTCCTATGGTTTTCCCTGGTGCTCTCGCCACCACTACCACCGCATAAACCGGTATGCAGAGTAGGGAAAGGGATGCGATGGTCCAGCCGAGGGCCTGAGCCCACGCGGGGTACTGATACTGCCGGTAGCTCGGCGGCGTGTAGTCCACCAAGCTGGCAACCCACAGCGCCAGCAGCAGCGCCGGCGACGCCACCAGCCAACACGCTCGGAAGTATAGTGACGGATAACGACCTGTAAAAACAAAATGGTTACCTTAAAACGCAAACCTTGGCATTTGCAATGTTGATGGGACAAAGTTGATGTGTCCTTATTTACTTAGATTAATGTATGAAGTTATGGTGTGTGTGATATGTGGTTTGTTATTGAAGCGATGTGTTTATTTTTTAATTTAACATAGTTGCCTATCGGTTAACACCTTCACCTCTCAATCGTTTCATTGTTAGCTACATACTTAGTATATAGCATATGTATTTATTTATTATTTGTTTCAAAACAAATAACATGACTTATGAATATGGCTGTGTAACAGTCAAAACCATGATTAACCTAAAATTGTTTATAGAACTTATAGGTATGTATCTTATACTTATAGAAATATTTGTCGGGTGACTTTTGATTTAGGAGAATAGGTACCTACATAATATATGTATGCCTCTTTCATTTAAATTAAAATTTTAAAAAATATGCTAAAATTGGCTTTGAGGCATGAAATAGGCTTCGTCTATGTAACGTTTCGTGTGCTCTGTCTACCTCGTTTGGTATTGCAGGTGTGATGTTTTGTATGTATGAATTGGATGGTTATGAATAGATTTAATTTGCGTTTGGTTGTAATTGGGGCTCTAAATTAGAACCGACGTTTAGGCTTGACTTAAATTAATTTTATTTGGAGATTAATTTTCGATTTCACGCACCTGTCATCTGTTTGATGTTCGCCGACAGCCTGCCGACGCCATAAAACCAGGCTATACCAACGACCTCGAAAAAGGCCAGATACGTTATACTGAGTGACGCGGCGTAATAGTCCATCAGTTGGAATACATAAATGCCGCTATGTATTATGTGTGGTAGTCCAAAAAAGAATGATACTACGCAAACACATAGTACCAACAGTTCATGATACACTAGCTTTTTTCGAATCATGTCTGGAAAACCATCTTGAATCGATGTGACTACGACTTCGACGATGGCAAACTGAAAAAAAAAAAACTTTTAATATCTGTTTCTAAGGAAACTGAACTCAATAGAGTATCTACAATTAATACGAAGTAAAATATTTACCTGGCTATTTAGTCCAAGACAGAGAAACATGAAGAAAAATAAGACTGCCCACAACTGCGGTGCTGGCATCTTTGCTATCGCTTGAGGATACACGACGAAGAGTAAACCCGGACCTGAAATGTTCATTTCACAATGTTTAAAAATAGACTTTGGTTACAATTAACATTCCTCGTAGAAGCACTTATTTGAAAACTTACTGTCAGCAATGACGTCTTTTACAGAAGTATTCTGTTCGAATGCAATGTTGCCAATGGTAGCGAAGGTGAATATTCCCACGATGAGGCTCGTGACTGCGTTCACAAGCGACACGGCCAGAGTGTCGTGCAGGAAATTGTTGTCGAATCGGTTATACGAAGCGAACATTATCATCGATCCGAACGCAATTCCGATCGAGTTGAAGATCTGTGATGCCGCATTGACCCAAGGCCTTGATTGTTTGAGTAATTCCCAATCTGGTTTGAAGAAAAATCTTAACCCTTTATCGGCTCCTTCGAGGGTTAGTGATCGTCCCAGGAAGACTATAATCAGCAGAAACGGTAGTGTTGTGGTTATGTAGCGCACCTTTGCTGACGACTTGATACTCTTCCAAAGTGCGAAGTAGACTAGCACCCAAGCACAGACCAAGCAAGCTGCCAACTCCCACCGCATGCCACCAGGGTATTCAATACCGTCACTCATACTTAATACTTTTTTCCTGAAAGTAATTAAATTGATAAATTTAGAAAAGAATGCAAAGTTTCAGACCAAGAAGAATAAAGTTAGGTATTCGAAGCGATTTCACATACATACATATAATCACGCCTATGTTCCCAAGTGGGGTAGACAGAGGTCACGAAACGTGAAATAGCTATAACCAAGATTATGACCATTTCACGCTTTGTAGCCACTTCTAGCATTATTTTAGGTTTGAAAAGAGATGGAAGAGGTAGTATAACATAGTTGCAGGTTGCTAGCCTATCGCCTAAAGAATACCTAAACCCATTTCCTTAGTCGCCTCTTACGACATCCACGGAAGAAATGGAGAATTCTAGACCCGACACCACACGGGACACAGCAATTTCACACCGGTACCATACCGGTATTTGTACTGTTCCGTAGCTTATAAACACGTAGATTATAAACTGATATTTGTACACAATACAATAAGTCAGTTCCAAGTGTTTTAATAAAAATCAAACCTTACTCGAAGAATTGTTCGGTGGGTGTTTGAGATCCGTTTGGTTTAGTGTGATTGTGATATGGGACCCAGCATTGCGCCGTATTCCATCGGTTTGAGCAGCTCGCCCACGGGACCTCTGTCTTAAAGGATGTGAAGAAATAGTATATTGCCCACGCAATTATAACGGCGTAGTATGTGGACATCAGAAAGGAGATCACCACGCTTGCCAGTCCAGCACCTGAAAACCAGTAGAAATTGGAGTTATGCTGGGAAATATACCCTTTGTCTGAACTGATTCTCGACTGTGATAGTCAATATTGCAAGACAACTCAACAGGAAAAGGAATAACGAGTAATACATAACAATTATGGAGTGACATTTTGATTCAAGTGAGGGACGTATTTTTTATTCTGATATACAGTTAGATCATTTTCGTGCGAAATAATCTTACCGGTAAAGAGCGGGCATATTTGTGAAAGTGCTCCGATGGGTCCGTGAGCCGTGTACTGCCCAATAGCCAGCTCCATGAACAGCATGGGCACGCCGCAGATGAGGAGAATTATGAAGTAAGGAATGAGAAATGCACCTGCAACCAAAAGTGTTTTATCAATACCAATATTAAGAGAAACAAATAGAATCGCCGTGTGGTGAAAGGTTTATAACAATAATATCACCTCGATTTCTTCGGTCGGTGCCGTAAGAGGCGACGGAGGAAAGAGGTGAACACGTTCGCGTCCGGCAGCGTTTCACTAAGCCCTTAACCCTTCGTATGCGGGAAATGAAAAATATACTGCATTCGAGCCTCTTCTGTTTCAGTATCTACAAATTATGGTGATTAAA